>AWOL01S0043802.1:0-49026 GCA_000715115.1 Nicotiana otophora
CATTATGCGGTCCGCACAGTGATTCTGCGGCCGCATAGTGGGCCGCAGAAGTGCCTTTCTTCTACCCAAATTGTTTCTTTACTTTCCAGTGCATTGCTCAACCCAAAAAGTCTGAGTCGCGGCGAGCTTGCGAGATACCCCGCTCAAGCAAGCCTACTTGATGCCTTCTACCCAACCTTACCTATGAACAATATAAGACCCAATAACAAGAGGTAAGCATGAGAATAGTAAAATGATCCACATTCTTTTCCATTACTCAAAGGTTAATCATTTTACAATTTCCAAAATATTACAAGTTCATAATTATGAGGGAAAATAGGTTTGCCAAATACCAACACGTCTAGTTCATAATCCAACATCGAACACCACCCACAACATGTATACGGAGCCTCTAAGTAAAACAGAAGAGTAGTATGGAAGTGTCGGCGACAAGGCCCTGACTATACCTCAAAACATAAAGTCCAATGTCAAGTGACATACGGCCCGGAAAAGAGTAGGGCTCTCCAAAACCTACTGAATAGAGTAACTGCTAACGAAGATCAAAGTTGCCCGTTGATGAACCACTTGCATCCATTGAAGATGCAGCGCCCCCGGTAAAAGGGACATTAGTATATGTGAAATAGTACTAGTATATAAAGTTAAATGTCCTATTTCGAAATAGAATGCCAATATAAGAAGGGAATAATAATGAAAGTAGCAAATAACATTCAACGATACCCAAATGCCAAGTTAAAACATGACAATTTGCAAGACACGAAAGTAATATTATTTTTGGTTAGGAGATCATTAGCACCGATATACCATTGTGTTCTTAGCACGGAGTCCGATCTAGGCCATGAACAATGTGGATTGACATGTGATGCGAAATAAAGAAAAGTGTTACCAAGAGTAGGAACCATCATGCGCGCAACATGGTGTCCGATCACCACCCGACAGGCTAGGTCATCTCCTCACATATGTCGTGTGAGTCGACAAAAAATCCAGGGCTACCAACAATTTCATCCCAATCAAGGGGAATAATCTCAACACATCAATCTCACCACAAATAAGGAGAATAATCACAATCAACTCCTACACCGGCACGGGTAGTTTCGGGTGTGGGCCTTACGACCCACCCTTCCTCGGTTCGCTAATGATACTCCCAAAAATATTTTGTTTGCACACAAGGGAAACAGAAGTACAAATATATTCACCTCATAACCGTTTCACACTATATATAGCTTCATTAGTACTTTTAACCATTCACAATATCATTATTTTCTTGGCTCTAGTGGCCATACGTATGATTCTTCATTCATGGCACGTTTGCCGTATTTCATATTCCACACCTTCATTTCTTTACTTTTAAGGATCATCATCATAAACATCAACATATAGAATATTTCGGAAATCACGACTTTAGGTTCATCAGTAATAAAGGTTTTAAACACAATAGATTCCTTTCCAAAGAATGGAACAAAATGACTAGCAATTGAAGCACAAGTTAAAATCATAAATGAGTGATACACCACTTATTCTTGAAATACTTTTTTCCAAAAGGTCAATACACAATTTCAAATCATTATTATGTAAGAATTCAAATCACATTGGAAATATTTATAAAGGAGAGCATGGTGATTTACGATTGAAACTTGAATTCAACTCAAATGCACTAGTTACAACAACCATGGCCACATTTTATATCTCACTCTCACTTCTTTCACTTCCAAACATTATCATAGGATATAAACAATTAAGGGAATTTGGAATCAAGACCTTAAATGTATATGAGCAATATGAGTCTTAAGCACAATGGGTTTTCTTTCCAAGTTAAGCATAATAGACTTTCATTTGAAACACTAGTCGAAGTGATAATGTTTAAATACATCACCCTTACTTGAACTCATTCTCAAAAGAGATCATGATAGGATAGGAGCAAGTGATGAAGCCTTATTGTAACCCACAAAGCCTATCAATGAAAATCAAAGTTTGCTCCAGATCTGAATGTGTCAAAATCTGATTGTTTGTCAAACGCTCCCGATATAGGCTTACCTCCGGTAAAGAGAGGTCCTTTGTATCTTAGGAAACACGCTTGTCTTAATACGTGAACTAACTGCTTTATGTGCTTATATCTGTACAATCCCTGAAACTGACTTCTACTTTTCTTTATTTCTCGTTTTAGCGCTTTATTCTTATCACTGAAACAGAGGTTGGTTTGTGTTGATACCTAAAACTAGCTGAACCACCGTATAATCTGAGATCTAAGGGAAAGATGACTGCAAAATATGACCCGTCCAAAAATGCTTTGGTAGTAGCCGACAATTCAGGGGGATCAGGGGGGGAAAGACGATACCTGGAATGATGAACACGTTGCCAGAATGGAGAAAAAATGGAGTCATCGAGAGAAGAAGTATAACAGATCTGAGAGCTGGCATACTTGGTCGTGACAACACTTCCGCAACCACCTTGCTTCCCTTCCTTAGATTCAATCCATGACCATTTCCCTTTATCAACCCAAAAAACAACCAATACCTCAATTACGATCACCACAAATCCCACAACTTAAGTTATACCACCAGTAACCCCCACGAATCCACCAAACTCTCCTATACACACACCTTATGTCCTAAACTATGTCCAAGCACCACAAAATCCACCAGCCACCACCAGTTTGGTTCACACCCCTCCTCGTGACAACGTCACTTTTACCAACAACCATACTCAATATATACCTGCATCACACACCGCCACACATGAGCGGTATGTTCCACCTGTATATGCTACTTTTGAGCCTACCTTTACCGCGCCCGTCATGATCAAAGTGCCCTATGAGATAGACGAATATGCCGAGATGGAGAAAGAAGCAAAATACATAGAAGATGAGTCAGTGTCAGAATATCTGTGAGTATTGAGGAAACAGATGAAGAATCTCTAGGTCGCTCGAGAGAGCAAAATCCTGGATCATGAGGACCTATGCATCATCTCGATGTTGACATGCCCGCAGGGTACAGGCCTCCAAAGTTTGACATTTTTTATGGAACAGGTGACCCCCACGCTCATTTGAGAGCATATTGTGACAAGTTGGTCAGAGTGGGAAGAAATGAAAAGCTAATAATGAAACTGTTTATAGGAAGTCTGACTGGAGAAGCTCTTACTCGGTATACCCGACAAGACCCCAAGAATTGGAGGGAGTGGCAGGACATGGCGGAAGATTTTATGAATCGCCTCAGATTTAACACAGAGATCACTCCAGACAGGTTCACTTTGGTGAATCTGCATAAGGAGCCCTCTGAATCATTTGAAGAATATGCTCACCGCTGGAGGTCAGAAGTTGCCAGAACTCAACCTCCGTTGGATGATAATGAGCTAACCAAGTACTTTATCTATGCTCAAGAGGGAATTTATTTCGAAAAGATGATGGGCATGATGGGTCAGAAATTTCCTGACTGGTTAAAATGGGAGACTTCTTGGATAAAGGTATTAATTCAGGAAAGATATAGTCAATGGTCGTGCTACATGCTACTAGCAAGGCTATAAAATATGGTTCCATCGCAGTGGGAAGAAGAAGAAAGAGGAAGTAACAACGATTGTTCCCTTCTATCAATTAAGTCCTCCTCATCGAACCAACTCCTACCGCACAAACACTCGTCCTCCACATCAACCCAATTATACCCCAGGATATAACACGCAACCATACTACAATGCTCAACCCCACGACAACCCGCCCCGAGCCAATGTACATCCAAACCCATAAAGATCATATACCCAAGTTCAAACCACCACCCACCAAATTAGACCTGCACATGCACCCAGGCCATGCCCAAACATTAAAGAAAGGAATCCCAGAAATTTCACCCCAATTGACGAGCCTTTAGCCCAACTATTTGAGAGATTGATAAGAGTCGGACTAATATACCCGGTGGAAGGAAGGATCCTCGACCAACCCTCCAAATATTTTGATGCCAGCAAACGTTGTGCCTATCATTCAGGAGTTCCTGGGAATGACACCAAGAATTGTCATAGATTGAAGAATGAGATCTAATTATTGATCAAGAGTGGAGCTATCCAGTGCACCCCAGCCCCACCAAATGTAAATTGTAACCCACTACCAAACCAAAGAAACTAAGGAACCAACATGATCATATTAGACGAGGACTATGACTTGCAAGGGACTATCGACACTATTAGGAATGTCGAATCTGCAAGAACACCTCCTCGGGTAACTCCATTGATCATTTGCAGTTGAAACCTCCTGTGATGGTCCAGACATACCAGGAATAGTCCACCACCACCGTTAAAGATGAAGGGAGTCGAGAATATAAAACAATTCCATGGACGTATCAGTCAAAGGGAAAGGGCAAAATGAAAGACATTGCAGCTGCTCACAGGATGACTAGATCAAGAAGGTTTTACGCTCCATAAGAAGTGAACCGTGGAAACATGAGTAGAGAGAAGCATCAGAGGAGAAACATAACAGATGCGGAGGCTGCAAAGTTTTGGAAGAGTATGCCAGTTAATGAGTATTCCGTAAAAAAAATAGTTGAGGAAGACTCCTGCCCACTTATCAATTATGGATTTGTTGATGAGCCCCGACAGTTGGTGAAACTATTAAGCAGGGTAAGTGTGCCGAGAAATAATACTAGCGAGGCGCTAGCAGCAACCACTGGGAATATGGTCGAGGCAAACAAAATGTCTTTTGAGAGGGATGATCTTCTTGTGTAGGGTATGGATCACAACAACACTCTGCATATCACAGTCAAATGTGGAGACAAAGTCGTAGCTTGGGTTCTTGTCGATGGAGGATCCAGAGTAAACATTTTCCCGTTCTCTACTATGCGGGAATTGGGCATTCATTTGAGGGAAATAAAAGAGAGCCATGTGAGAGTAAGGGATTTTGATGGGTCACAGGAGGATGTCATCGTAGAGATCTGTTTAGCCTTGCAAATTTGACCGGTTGAATTGCCGATATTGTTTCAAGTGATAGATATTTCGTCTTCATACAATCTACTACTAGGAAGACCCTGGATACACATGGCAGGGGTAGTTCCTTCCACTCTCCATCAGTGTATAAAATTCGAGTGGGATTGCCAGGAGATCGTGATATATGGGGAGTGGAGTCGGTCATCTTACTTGGAACGTGCGATTCCTTTCATAGAAGGATTAGATGGGGTCTCTTTCCATGCAGTTGAGATCATAAATGGAGAAAAATGAGCAGGATCACAACATGCAATCACCATATAGGTCAAAAATAGCGATGCAAGAGATGATGAAGTATGGGTATTGACTAGGGACTAGGCGGGGAGCTCGATCAGATGAGATAATAGAGCCAATTGAACCAAAAGGGCAGAAAGGTACCATTGGCTAGGGGTATCAGCCTCTAACTGGAAGAACCTATAACGGTAACCCTGGGAAGAATGTTTTCGTACCAGAGCATGTTCTGGGCCCGGGTAATAGCTCACCACTAGAAGATGATATCATCGACGGGATAGGAAGATTGTTTGCGTCCATGATCGAGGAATGTTGTGGCAAAGTTGATATCAAGACACTGACCATATGAGATGCCGACCCAAGAAAGACCTTGTAGAACAGGACCAACAGTCCATCTCTAGTTCGCTGGGGAGTCTTGAGAGTGTGGAATTGTGGTAATTTTGAAAAACGCATGGTCAATTGAGTCCTGAACCATGCCTGTACTGTTTTGTTAAATTACCTCTTTGAATATTGAGACGTTCCTTTTGATGAAATAAAAAGAAATTATTTTCTTGAAAATCATCACGAATTCATCTTTGTCTTTATTTATACCCAATTTTTCTTTCCAGTAATCAAATCCGTAAAAACCCGCATTCCGCGATTATGACATGTAACAAAACCCTTGAGCAAAACAATCCGAAATATGAAGAATATGATGAGAGTATGATGCTTGGGAACCTCTCGCAAGAGATCGAGCAGCTAGAAAGCAAGAAGAAGCCCAACCTCAAAGAAACAGAAGTGATTAACCTAGGAAGTAAAGAAGATGTGAAAGAGACTCGAATCAGCATCCATCTTAAGGCAGAATAGAAGGGAGAATTGGTAGAGCTCCTCCAACAATACATCGATGTATTCGCTTGGTCATATGGTGACATGCTCGAATTAAGTACCGACATCGTCTTGCACCGATTACCCACCGATCCCTCCAGACCACTGTCAAGAGGAAACCCAAAAACTTCAAGCAAGATTTGAGTCTAAGATAAAACAAGAAGTCACCAAGCATATAGAAGCGAATGTGGTGAGGGTGACCAATTACCCTACATGGTTGTCAAACATCGTACATGTACCGAAGAAGGATAGGAAGATCAGGATATGTGTGGACTACCGAGATCTCAACAAATCCATCCCCAAGGATGACTTTCCTCTGCCGAATATCGATATCCTTATCGATAACTGCTCGAAGCATGAGTTGCAATCGTCCGTGGATTGTTTCAATGGATACCACCAGATTCTAATACAAGAAGAAGGCGCAGAGAAAACAGAATTCACCACACCATGGGGAGTTTATTGTTGTAGGGTCATGCCATTCAGTCTCAAGAACGCTGATGCTACTTACATGAGGGCCATGACGACCCTCTTTCATGACATGATCCACAAGGAGATTGAAGTATATATGGATGACTACATCATCAAATCTTAGAAGAGTGCGGATCATTTGAGTGACTTAAAGAAGTTCTTTGAGTGGTTGCGAACATACAGTTTGAAGCTGAATCCTGCAAAGTGTGCATTCAGAGTTCCCGCAGGAAAACTGTTAGGTTTCATCGTCAGCAGAAAAGGGATAGAGTTGCGCCCCTGAAAGATCAAGGCCATTCAAGACTTACCCCCATCAAAAGCAATAAGGACATGATGAGCTTCCTTGGAAGACTAAACTACATCAGCATGTTCATACCCCAGTCAACGGTAATCTATGAGGCAATTTTTAAGTTGTTAAAGAAAGATGCCGCTACAAAGTAGACAGACAAATTTCAGAAAGCTTTCGACAGAATCATGGAGTATTTGTCGAGTCTGCCAGTATTAGTTTCTCCCGAACCAGGGAAGCCACTGCTATTACACTTATCTGTTTTGGATAATGCATTTTGATGCGTGTTGGGACAACAGGATGCGACTGGAAAGAAGGAGCAATCTATGTATTACTTGAGTAAGAAATTCACACCATACAAAGCTAGATACAACATGTTAGAGTGAACCTGCTGCTCTTTGACCTAGATCTCTTAGAAGTTAAGGCACTACCTATCGGCATATACCACGTATCTGACATCCCGACTCGACCCGCTCAAGTACATCTTCCAGAAGCCGATGCCTACAGGAAAGTTGGCCAAATGGCAGATTCTTCTTAGTGAGTTTGACATTGTGTACGTGACACAGAATGCTATCAAATGACAAGCATTGGCCGATCATCTTGCAGAAAACCTGATAGACAAGGATTACAAGCCACTTACAACATATTTCCCAAATGAAGAAGTATTGTTCGCTGGGGAGGACATTTCAAAGTCATATCAGGGGTGGAGAATGTTTGTCGATGGGGCGGCAAACTTCAAGGGAGTAGGAATTGGGGCGGTCCTAATATTCGAGTAGGGAGAGCATTATCCAGCTTCAGCTAAGATAAGGTTCCCTTGCATAAATAATATAGCGGAATATGAGGCATGCATCCTCGGGATGAGGATGGAAGTCGACATGAACAACAAGGAACTTTCGGTCATAGGAGATTTTGATTTGCTAATACATCAAGTTCAGAGTGAATGGACCATCCAAATTGTCAAGATCCTTCCATGCATGCACTGTGTGAAGGAGTTGTGTAATAAGTTCACCAAGATCGAGTTCAAACATGTTCCCAGAATCCAGAATGAGTTTCCTCATGCTCTTGCAACCTTATCATCCATAATTTAGCACCTTGATAAAAATTACATCGACCCTATCGAGATAGAGGTTCGAGATTAGCACGCATATTATTTCCACGTGGACGAAGAGCCGGATGGTAAGCCTTGGTACCACGACATCAAAAAGTTCCTCGAAGTAAGAGAATACCCAGAAAATGCCACTAATGGTCAAAAGCGAGCATTAGGAAGACTAGCAAATCAATTTTTCATTAAAGGGGAAGTCTTGTATCAGTGGACCCCGGATTTGGGTCTGTTAAGGTGTATGGATGCTGCTGAAGCAACAAGGTTATTAGAAGAAATATATGCAGAAATGTGCGAGCCTCACATGAATGGTTTCACCCTAGCCAGGAGATTGTGAGGGCTGGATAAGTTTGGATGACTATGGAAAGTGATAGTATCCTCTATGTGCAGAAGTGTCACCAGTGTCAGATTCACGGGGATTTCATCTGGGTTCCACCGAATGAGTCAAACATAATGGGTTCTCTTCGGCCGTTTGTCGCTTGGGGTATTTATGTGATTGGATCTATAGAACCCGCCCCATCAAACATGCGTCATTTTATATTGGTAACTATCGACTAATTCACCAAATAGGTTGAGGCTTCTACATACAAGGTTGTCACGAAGAAAGTGGTGGCAAATTTTATCCGTGACCACATAGTTTGTTAATTTGGGATTCCAGAGTCAATCATAACCAACAATGCAACCAATCTCAATAGAGATCTTATGAGGGATATTTGCGAGATGTCCAGAATTGTCCATTGTCACTCCACAGCCTACCGGCCGCAAATGAATGGAGCAGTTGCAGCAGCCAACAAAAACATCAAGAGGATCTTACGAAAGATAGTGGACAATCACAGGCAGTGACACAAGAAGTTATTTATTGCCTTACTAGGTTACCACACTACTATGAGAACCTCCACTGGGGCAACGCCATACATGGTGTATGGCACAGAAGTTATGATACCCGCAGAGGTCAAGATACCGTCTTTGAGAGTTATCCAGGAAGCCAAGCTAGATAATGCAGAATGGATACGTGTCAGGCAAGAACAACTCATGTTCATTGATGAAAAGAGAATGGACACAGTGTGTCATGGTCAATTGTATCAAAATAGGATGGCCAATGCATTCAACAGAAAATTGAAACCTCGACAGTTTACACCGGAGCAACTGGTTTTTAAGAAGATATCCCCCCATCAAGAAGAGGCCAAGGGGAAATTCGCGTTGAATTGGCAAGGTCCTTATGTGGTCCATCGAGTATTGTCGGGAGGTGAACCAATCCTAGAAAAAATGGATGGCAGAGTCAGCACGAAGCCCATCAGTTCAAACGCAGTCAAGAGATACTATATTTGAAGAAAATAGAGTTAGGATTATGTTATAATAGAACTGCGCTTGGCCTGACTTCCCACGGTGAGATACGTAGGCAACCTACGTATGATCCAATCTTCCTCCCCCTCTAGTAATAGAATATCCAAATGTCATTTTGTATGTATTCGTAACTACGCCATGACTTGACTTCATTTGGTAGGAATACGTAGGTAATCCACGTTGGATTTAGTCAACTATTGTAATCAAAATACGTTTTGGCCTGATTCCATTTGGATATGTAGGAAATCTGAGTCAGACTCGACCATATCATTTCAAAATTTTACCACATTGCATTTATTGTAATCGAACTACGTTTTGACCTGATTCAATTTTGATATGTCGCCTACCTGAGTCAGGCTCAGTCATTCCATTTCATTCATTCCATCACTTTATCATCCTTGAACTACATTCAGACCTCATTCTGCTTGAATATGTAGGCAACCTGAAAAGGTTCGGGTATAACCCTAGGAAAGCCTTTGTAATGCAGTGTTTAGATTAGGACGTGATCGTGAAAGCAAGAAGCTATGTCATTAGGGTCATATCTAGTAAACCATCATCAACAGGACAGAGCCATCTAGAAATGATACTCGCATTAGAAGGAATTTCTAAACATGTCATAATCCGGAACAACATCTTTTACCATAAATATAAACGTTTATTCAAAATAAATTTTAAAAATTTCTACTCTTCCACTTATCGAACTTCATGGTATAACCCACTAGATCTGGGGCAAGGCTAGTTCTACGATCAACACAAATGAACGACCCCTCCCCCTACTAAGAATGTTTCTTTGAGCGTAGGATTGACAGGAATAAAAGGACACCAGAGCGCACCAGGATCAATGACGGGATCGTTACAATTTAATGAGACCATATCTCTCCTTTATTATTCAATACATTTTCTTATATGGTTAAGGACTAACTTCAAATTCATTGTAGATATTCTAGAATCAAGTCTTCGACGCAATCCAAGCACTCTATATATATCAAACCGTCTGCTCTACCAATCAGAGCATCTTTTACATATCAAGCCAACCCCCCCCCCCCAATCGGGGCCTTATATATAGAACATTGTCTACTCTGCCAATTGGAACATCCTGTACATATCAAGCCGCCAGCCCCGCCAATCGGAGCCCTATATATAGCAAATTGTTCGGTTTTCCAACTAGAGCACTTAGCATAGATCGCACCACCACTCCGCCATATCGACGATTCTAAGTAGATAGTTGCAAACTTCGATGCCGACTTTGCCAAACAAAGGATGGACCATCCGGTTTGGTCACACATTCTGTCGATCGACCGCCGCAATTTAGTTCCGCAGTCAAGAATATCTCTTAGGCATGCTCATTTACTTCTCTGTTTTATCTTGAATGTTTTGATATTTTACTTATGTAGCTTACATACATTTTTACATTTAAATTCAACTACTCCCATCGCGCGGAGATACTCCCATCGTGAGGAGATTTTAAATTCAAAGCCAATTACTCCCATTGTGTGGAGATAGTCCCATAGTGCGGAGATTTTAAATTCAAAGTCAACTACTCCTATCGCATGGAGATACTCCCATCGCATGGAGATTCAAATGTTCTGACAGCTACGGAATGGTACACAGCCTGGCTAACAATCAAGTCAAATTCAAAGACCCATCTCTGGAATCCCAAATAATGCTCCAAAGCTCAGAGATTTCAGATTCAAACATCCCATCGCCCCAAGATCCCAAATAACAGCTAGACGGTAGCCATGCATCATTATTCCTGCATATTTACATCATATCTTAACATATTTGCATTACGACATATGGGTATGTGTGTATTTTCTTCATTGCAGGTTCAAACACTACAACATGGAACTTCTTCTAAGCAGCAAACCAAGTTACACAACTATGAGGGACAAAAAACTCATAAGTGAGCAAAGGATCCAAACACCAACGCAATCCAACCAATAGAACACCAAAATCATCAAGTCTTTCAGCCTCCTAGTCAAGCTACAGTATGTGAAGTCACTCGGGTTCCAAAATCCTTCCATCTTGCAGTATCATCATAACACGATACTGGGGCAATTACTACAAGCGCCACCCTCTCCAAATCATCATTCCAGAAGTACATAAGGCCTGATCCTCATTGAGCCCGAGGTATGTAGGCGATTCAAGGCCAGAATTCGGCCCCTAATCTCACAACTTGTGATATTTCCTAAATCCATATACAATCTCTGCAATACATGCCTAGAGTCGGGACAAAATTGGTCTTTAAGTCAATGTATTTTGCCCGAAAACTCTTTCATCGTCTGTGGTTAAATATGGGCAATTGTTGAAGCCCAGTTTTGACTTTCCCTTTTAAACGTAAATTAGTTATGCTTATTAACTAGCAATAAATGTGGTAAAATATTTTCTAATCAATAATACCTATTTTCTAAAATATAATTTATAATAATATTTAATACTATTAAATTAATTTGACAATAAATGTTATTAAATAAATTAATCTTACTATTTTGAACTATTAAAATAACCTTTATATTTTATGAAACAAGTTTTACAATTAATTTAATGAATATGTAATGACCTAGACGGTCGTTTTGAGTATTACAGCTCTATTTTCCCATTTACTACTCAATTTATGCTTTACAGTTGTTGAATGACTTGCCGGGGTAATTGGTTCGGGTCCGGTAAGGTTTTGAAATGAATTGAGACACTTAGTCTCCAAGATGAAAACTTAAGTTGAAAAGATTGACCGGATGTTGACTTATATGTAAATGACCCCGGAATAGAGTTTTGATGATTCCAATACCTCCGTATGGTGATTTTGGACTTAGGAGCGTATCCGAAAAGTTATTTGGAAGTCCGTATTTAAATTAGGCTTGAAATGGCTAAAATAGAAATTTAAGCTTGGAAGTTTGATCGGGAAGTTGACTTTTTGATATTGAGGTCGGAATTCGATTCTGGAAATTTTAATAGGTCTATTATGTCGTTTATGACTTATGTGCAAAATTTGAGGTCAATCGGACTTGATTTGATAGGTTTCGGCATCGAATGTAGAAGTTGAAAATTCTTAGTATCATTAAGCTTGAATTGGGGTATGATTCGTGGTTTTACCGCTGCTTGATGTGATTTGAGGCCTCGACTAAGTTCTTATAATGTTTTAAGACTTGTTGATATATTTGGTTGAGGTCCCGGGGGCCTCGGGTGAGTTTCGGATGATTAACGGATGAAATTCGGACTTAAGGAAATGCTGGAATTTTTCTGTTGCTGGTGTCTTCGCACCTGCGCATGAGGAACCGCAGGTGCGGCCCGCAGAAGTGTGCATTCCTTTGCAGAAGCGGACTGGGCACTGCTGGGCAGGAGCTGCAGATACGGAATTTTGCGCGCAGAAGCGCGACCGCAGAAGCAGTGACACTGATCGCAGAAGCGGAAGGAACCGCGGATGCGAAGGAACCTGCGCAGAAGCGCGACCGCAGAATCAGTCCTGGACATCGCAGAAGCAATCATTGCTGGCCAAGGCTATCTCGCATATGCGAGCCTGTTACGTAGATGCGACCTAGTGTCCGCAAATGCAGAAACGCTGGGAAGAATGCCTTATATTCGAGGGTTCTACATTTTTATCCATTTTCGGAATTTGGAGCTTGGTTTGGGCGACTTTGGAGAGGAATTTTTCCACATAACTTGGGGTAAGTGTTCTTGACTTCCTTATGATTAGATTTCATGAATTAATCTTCATTTTTGGTGTATGATTATCGAATCTTCAAGAGAAATCGAAGAAAATTTCTATAATTTCATAAAACGCATTTTCGAGTTTTGATTACCGATTCGGAGTCAGATTTGAGTGAAATTAGTATGGTTGAACTCGTAATTGGATGGGTTGTTGGATTTTGGGAGTTTCGTTGGATTCCAAGATGTAGGCTTCACTGGCAATTTTGAGTGTAATTTCGAATTTTTGTGGGAAATATTAGTATTTTGATATGAAATTAATTTCTATAATTTGTGTGGACCGAATCAAATTAATTGTGACTAGATTCGAGCTGTTAAGAAGTTGATACACACAAAATGGAATTTCTAGAGTATTGTTTAGCTTGCGCGACATTGGATTCGTCTTGTTCGAGGTAAGTAACTCTTCTAATCTTGGAACTGAGGGTATGAACCCTGACTATACATGTTATGTGTTTGGTGTTGAGGTGACGCACATGCTAGGTGATGGGCGTGTGGGCATGCACCGTGTGAACTATGACTCCATTATTTTTGTGGTACTGTGTAGTTACATGAAATTATCTGTAATCATGAAATCTCTACGTACTAGAGTTATCGAGCTGTGATTCATGTTAGAAGCCATGTCTAAGTTACATGCTTATTCTGTTGGGACCTACTGAGGTCATTACTGTTGTTGAGTTATTTTTTTACATTGCAATGTCATAATCACTCATATTCATTCATTGCATATCATATCTCAGTCTCTGTTGTTATTTATTGATACATCATATCATCATTTTTGGGCTAGTTCATGTCATTGTGAGCCCAAGAGACTGGAGAGGTTGATGACTGAGTGAGGCTGAAGGCTTGATTTTGAGATATTGATACTATAGCACGTGAGTTGTCCGTGCAGCATGTGAGTTGTCTGTGCGGATTTTAGCGATTGGGCTGAAGGAGCCCCTCCGGAGTCTGCACACACCCCCAGTGAGCGCGGTTGATTTATATTGAGGGGTGGATCTTCCCTGGATATGGATCTTGTCCGAAGCATTTATACATGGGGATGGATCTTCCCCACGGGCTGGATTGGCCCTACTCAGTACTGAGTGACTTATGATCAGTTGATGTATATATTCCGGGATGGATCTTCCCTGGGCCGGATTGGCCATATACACTACTGAGTGATTGATCATGATGAGTTGAAAGTGTGAGACAGTGATATTGAGTACTCTGAGAGTATGAGTACATGAGTTCATCTCCGAGATACAATACAATGACATGCACACATGGCATACAAGCATAGAGATGTATCTTCCTCATGTTTTACGGTATCACGTCATTCATGACTTCTCACACTTATTGGTATATGGGCATAGTGATGCATTTTACACTGGCTATCTGGAAAGAAAATGAAACATCTTATTTATTGTTGAAAGGATTTTTGGGAAAATTACTATTTTTTAAACTTACTCATATTTTTTGGCAACTTCGGTAAACGATTTGGGTTTTCACTGATATACTTGAAAGGCAAAACTATTTTCTGAAATCATGATTAAGATGAGCATTCTATCTCTGAGTTACTTATTTTATTCCTTACTTTACGTTGTTTTGGACTGTTGTTGGATATTGGTGTTGGACCCGACCTTTGTTACAACTCGTCATTACTTTCAACCTAAGGTTAGGTTTATTACTTATTGAGTGCATGGGGTCAGTTGTACTCATACTACACTTCTGCACCTTGTGTGCAGATGTTGGATGCTGATGTACGGAGACCGACGGGAGCTAGATTTGAAGATGTACCTGCATTCCGGTTGTAGCTGCCTCTTGTTCATGGTAGCCTTAGATTATAAAGATCTGTTTATGTACATTTTGAATAGATAATGTATTTATTTAATACTAGCTTTGTAAATTCTAATCTTAAAAGCTCATGATTTGTACTACCAGTCCTTGGGGAATGTATAAGATTTAGATATTTCTTTTACTTAATTGTCTTGTTAAATTTCATTGGAATTGGATAGTTGATAACTAGCTTACCTAGCGGGTTGGGTTAGGTTCCATCATGACTAGTTGGATTTTAGGTCGTGACAAGGTGGTATCAGAGCTCTAGGTTCATAGGTTCTACAAGTCATGAGCAAGTGTCTATTAGAGTCTTGCGGATCGGTATGATGACGTCCATACTTATCTTCGAGAGGCTACATCACATTTAGGATAATTTCCCATCTTTCTTTCCTTATCGTGTGAAATTGATTCAGCTTGAAACATAACTCTTTGAATTCCTTCACGTATTTATATGCGCCCATGAGCGCTTGGTATCAACTGTGCGTCGACGGCTTTTGATTCCATGGATAAAGTACGAGATGTGATTTTTGTGTGATGATGATGGGCCGGTCTGGGAGACTTAAGGCCGGGTTATGACTGTGGCTTGAGCACGGGGATTTCAGTTGTGTGAGCACGTGCTTTTGGACTTATAAGTCCGGTAATGTCCTTACGAGTGGAATTTCTGGATCGATGAGTGGTGGAATGGCTTTGTGATGAGTATGATGTGACTGTGGGATGTGTTAAGACAATTTGAATGTGACGAGAAGTGTTTCCTTGAAATATAAAGGAGGGGCCATTGGGTGCTTGATTTTCGTTTTGATGTGACGTACAGTCTCGAATATGAATGTTTTGAAGGATCTATCACGTTGTTAATTTTGGGGCAAATTAAATTCTCATGTCTTGTTAATGAGTTTGGACTCAGATAGACTAAGTGATTGCATAATAATTATGACTGCGAAAGGGTATTACAAGATACCAATTTGAGGCTAAGCAGGTGGATTATCCCCTACGAAGTAATCTAAGTAGGTGTGTTCCTTATAATGTGAGTGGAGAGTTTCTTATCTACCAGTGGGGTATGTGTTGAGATTTAAATTTGAATCCGGTTGAGAAAGTTGACTTGACTATCAAGAGAATAAATGCGAGTTTAGTGGATGATTGAGGTATCTTATGGTTGGTGTTGCATGAGCTTAAGAATAATTTCCGTTGAATTGACTGAGGTATTATGGCAGTAATAGAGTATGGGTATTGTGGGTTATGGAATGTTTTGTTTTACGGCTTTGAGCCAAGTGGGGGAGCCTGCTGCGGACGGCTTAATTTCATGGTTATATATTAAATTTTAGGTTTTCTCTAAGGCATACTTATGGATTAGTTATGACTTGCAGAAGTTGAGATCGAGGATGACTCTAGTACTAATATTCCTAATTACGTGTTATATTGCGCTTTATGAGCATATAAAAATCATGGGATGAGTGTGTTGTTATTTGTGAATGATGTAGTGCGCACGGAGTATGAATTTGATCAGTGGTGTTAAGTCAAGGTTACCTCTTTGAGTATTGCTGTGTTAATGGGGCACGTGTCTTTCAGCCCGTTTGGGCGGTGCAATTTAGATTTGAGCAAAGTGGGTGACTCTCGAGAAGGTTCTAATGGATTCAAAAATGTATAAGTGGCAATTGAAAATTTTTTGGATTCGTATATCGCTAGAATCGGTTATTTACATTGGATGGTGTCGGGACTTGCGGTAATTTTGTATGACTATGGATTCTACATTTCGGTATAAGAAAGGGAAGAGGAATAATTTTAAATTCACATAAGGTATTTTCAGAGTGGGCGTTTCGGTTGTGGTACTTATGGGGGTGCTTAAGAAGAATACAGTAACTTACGGGCCTTAGGGCGATGCGATTTTATGTTAGTATGTCTTGTAGTGAGCTTTGGGTAAGGATCATAGTGTTCTGACAAGGAGAAGTGACAACTTGAGGGTAATTCAGAAGTAATTAAGAGAAAATAGGACAACTAGGTAGTAGGCTAGACCAGGATGGTAAAGGTATGCTCGTTTCTTTTGGGTAATTAGATGTGATGTGTTGTGCGGGGTTAAGATTTACATGTACAAGATGGCAGTTCAGTATTAAAGGGAAGGTCGCGAAGTTTGGGCAGAATGGTCAGTTTCAGTTATTTAGACGAATGTTATAATTGCTCGGTAATTCCGGAGAAGGGTGCGCATTTCAGAAGGGAAATTGTGTTTTGACTTACGGATGTTCATCGGTATTGCAGTACTCACATGGTTGATAGACTACTGATATTCAAATTATTGCTATGTGGCACTGAAGAATTATGGAAGTATTCCTCGTGGGATGATTGTGCATGAAAGATGTGTTAGTCATTCGAATGCTAGAATTGGGATCAGTTATGATGACACATGTGTCCTATAAATTTGGAAACTGGGAGTTCTCAGAAGCATATTATTTCAGGGTTGCGACCTGTTTGAGGTGAGTATTTTATTTAAATTCAGTGGAGGCACTAGTTATGTTAATTATTTGTGATAGCTACGCTCTATGAGTGTGCATATAGGTGAGGTTTGAGCCCATGTGCGGGCATCGGGGCAAGTATGCATACTCGGAAGAATGCTTAGGCTATGATATGCCTAGCGTTAACTATTAAGCACAAAGTTATAACATTTCTCGTATTCGTACCTTTGTGGAGAACTATCTGGGCTATACTTGAGGTTATAAAGAGGCTAATTCCCTGAGAAAGCTTGATAGTTACTATTTTTGCGTTAACTTGCCAATTTGAGTTGTGATAGAAGACTTTGCACATGCCTACACTATGGCGTATTATTTATACTAGTCTAGGAGAATGAGAATCTTATTTCATTATCACATACATATGTACTTGTTTAATTACTCTTGTATGATATGCTGGGACTGGAGGCCTGTGACCATGTCGTGCGATTGATGTTAATGTGAGCTCTAGAAGAGCTGGTTACCGTTGTTAGATTCATGTGTCTTGGTTATACTATATATGATGAGCTTATAGCATTGCAGTTTTGGTGGTACTTATTGAACTTGCAATACGGTTCTCTTCTATGAGACATTTTCCATTTTTTAGGTACCCGGATTTCGCAGTTGTGGCTTGAGTTATATTGGTGTGGCGTGTCAGTGGGATAGATGTGCTTAATAATATGTGGTCATTGGACCTAGAATGGGTACTATTAGGTTTGATTACGGTATATTTAGGAGGATGACATTGAAAGTCGGCTTAGAAAGTTATTATGGTTCTGGTTGGGGCGAGAGAGCTCCATGACTTGTTGATCTGATAAGGGGTTATGAGATTCCGCGTGTTTCTTTAATTATCAGCAGTGTACGAAGGTTTTGGAACGAGGTTTTGCTTGATATGAGGTTTAATACTAGTACCAGTGTAGTTTGGAGTAGTTACTGTGATCGGGAATGGTGTTGCGAGCATGCGAGTTGTGTAGTATGTTATGTGATTATATGTAGGGTTATGGTTATGGCTTGATACAGCTTGTTTAGACTCATACAGTGTGTAGATGTAAGATTCGTGTCTTGCAAAGAAATTCTGAATGTTGGAAATTGAATTCCAAGGTTTATGGGCTAAGGTTAAATTAATGACTTTTAATTATGTTGTGTTGTCAGGCCTATGTGGAATAGGGTGGCGTGGGATCACCCCCGGGTACGTGCGTGGTAAGATGGAATAGTGATTTGATGGCTTGGAAACAACTCTTGGCATGTTCGAGGACGAACTTACATTTAAGTGGGGGAGAATGTAACGACTCGGCCGGTCGTTTTGAGTATTACAGCCATGTTCCCCCATTTACTGCTTAATTTATGCTTTAAAACTGTTGAATGACTTGATGGGGTAATTGGTTCGGGTCCGGTGAAGTTTTGAAATACATTGAGACACTTAGTCTCCAAGATAAAAACTTAAGTTGAAAAGATTGACCGGGTGTGAACTTATATGTAAACGACCACGGAATAGAGTTTTGATGATTTCAATACCTCCATGTGGTGATTTTGGACTTAGGAGCATGTTCGGAAAATTATTTGGAAGTCCATAGTTAAATTAGGCTTGAAATGGCTAAAATAAAAATTTAAACTTGGAAGTTTGGCCGGAGAGTTGACTTTTTGATATCACGGTCGAAATCCGATTCTGGAAATTTGAATAGGTTCGTTATGTTGTTTAGGACTTGTATGTAAAATTTGAGGTAAATCGGACTTGATTTGATAGGTTTCGGTATCGAATGTAGAATTTGAAAATTCTTAGTTTCATTAAGCTTGAATTAGGGTATGATTCGTGGTTTTACCGTTGCTTGATGTGATTTGAGGCCTCACCTAAATTCGTATAATGTTTTAGGACTTGTTGGTATATTTGGTTGAGGTCCCGGGGGCCTCGGGTGAGTTTCGGATGATTAACGAATCAAATTCGGACTTAAGGAAATGCTGGAATTTTTCTGTTGCAGGTGTCTTCGCACATGCGCATGAGGAACCGTAGGTGCGGCCGACAGAAGCGAGTAGTCCTTCGTAGAAGCAGACTGGGCATTGCTAGGCAGGAGCCGCAGATGCGGAATTTTGCCCGCAGAAGCGCGACCACAGAAGCGGTGACACAGATCGCAGAAGCGGAAGGAACCGCAAATGAAGAGCGACCGCAGAAGTGGTCCTGGACATCGCAGAAGCGATCACTGCTGGCCAAGGCTATCTCGCATATGCGAGACTGTTACGCAAAAGCGATGGTCGCAGATGCGACCTAGTGTCCGCAAATGCAGAAACGCTGGGCAGAATGCCTTATATTCGAGGGTTCAACATTTTTATCCATTTTCGGATTTTGGAGCTCGGTGTGGGAGACTTTGGAAAGGAATTTTTCCACACAACTTGGGGTAAGTTTTCTTGACACCCTTGTGATTATATTTCATGAATTAATCTTCATTTTTGGTGTATGATTATCGAATCTTCAAGAGAAATCGAAGGAAATTTCTATAATTTCATAAAACGGATTTTTGAGTTTTGAATACCGACTCGGAGTAAGATTTGAGTGAAATTAGTATGGTTGAATTCGTAATTGGATGGGTTGTCGGATTTTGTTAGTTTCGTCGGATTCTAAGACGTGGGTCCCACTGATGATTTTGAGTGTAATTTCAGATGTTTGTGAGAAATATTAGTATTTTGATATGGAATTAATTTTTATAATTTGTGTGGACTAAATCAAATTAATTGTGACTAGATTCAAGCCGTTCAGAAGTTGATACACACAGAATGGAATTTCTGGAGCATTGTTTAGCTTGCTCAACATTGGATTCGTCTTGTTCGAGGTAAGTAACTCTTCTAATCTTGGAGCTGAGGGTATGAACCCTGACTATCCGTGTTATGTGTTTGGTATTGAGGTGACGCACATGCTAGGTGACGGGCGTGTGGGCGTGCACCGTATGAACTGTGACTCCGTTATTTCTGTGGTACTGTGTAGTTACCTGAACTTATCTGTAATCATGAAATCTCTACGTACTAGAGTTATCGAGCTGTGATTCATGTTAGAAGCCATGTCTAGGTCATGTTAGAAGCCATGTTCGAGGCTACATGCCTATCCTGTTGGGACCTACTGAGGTCATTACTGTTGTTGAGTTATTTGTTTACATTGCAATATCATACTCACTCATATTCATTCATTGCATATCATATCTCAGTCTCTGTTATTATTTATTAATACATCATATCATCATTTTTAGGCTAGTTCATGTCATTGTGAGCCCGAGAGACTGGCGAGGTTGATGACTGAGTGAGGCCGAGGGCTTGATTTTGAGATATTGATACTATAGCACATGAGTTGCCCGTGCAGCACGTGAGTTTTCCGTGCGGATTTTAGCGCTTGGGCTGAAGGAGCCCCTCCGGAGTCTGCACACACCCCCAGTGAGCGCGGTTGATTTATATTGAGGGGTGGATCTTCCCTGGATATGGATCTTGTCCGAAGCATTTATACATGGGGATGGATCTTCCCCACGGGCTGGATTGGCCCTACTCAGTACTGAGTGACTGATGGTCAGTTGATGTATATATTCCGGGATGGATCTTCCCTGGGCCGGATTAGCCATATACACAACTGAGTGATTGATCATGATGAGTTGAAAGTGTGAGACAGTGAGATTGAGTACTCTGAGAGTGTGAGTACATGAGTGCATCTCCGAGATACAATACAATGACATGCACACATGGCATACAAGCATAGAGATGTATCTTCCTCATGTTTTACGGTATCACGTCATTCATGACTTCTCACACTTATTGGCATATAGGCATAGTGATGCATTTTACACTGGCTATCTGGAAAGAAAACGAAACATCTTATTTATTTTTGAAAGGAATTTTTTGGAAAATTACTGTCTTTTAAACTTACTCATATTTTTTGGCAACTTCGGTAAACGTTTGGATTTTCACTGATATACTTAAAAGGTAAAACTATTTTCAGAAATCATGATTAAGCTGAGCATTCTATCTATGAGTTACTTCTTTTATTCCTTGCATTACGTTGTTATGGACTGTTGTTGGATATTGGTGTTGGACCCGACCTTTGTTCCAGCTTGTCACTACTTTCAACCTAAGGTTAGGTTTGTTACTTATTGAGTACATGGGGTCGGTTGTACTCATACTAAACTTCTGCACCTTGCGTGCAGATGTTGGATGTTGATATTACGGAGACCGACGGGAGCTGGATTTGATGATGTACTTGCGTTCCGGTTATAGCTGCCTCTTGTTCAAAGTAGCCTTAGATTATAAAAATTTGTTTATGTACATTTCGAACAGATGATGTATTTATTTCATACTAGCTTTGAAAATTTTAATCTTAGAAGCTCATGATTTGTACTACCAGTCCTTGGGGAATGTATAAGATTTAGATAGTTCTTTTACTTAATTGTCTTGTTAAATTTCATTGGAATTGGATAGTTGATAACTGACTTACCTAGCGAGTTGGGTTAGATGCCATCACGACTAGTTGAATTTTGGGTCGTGACAGAATTAGTCTTTAAATTGTCGTATTTACTTTAAATTAACCAAATTAGTTCACAATTCAATAAATGAATGTTTTAATAAATAATTAGTTGCAATAATTTATAATATATTTGATAATTAAATTTTATCATATTTAATTAAAATTAATTAAGTTTAATTAAATTAATTTTTAAAGGGGTTAAAACCTCAAAAGGCTACAATTGCAACTAATCAATTAAACTCAATATGGCTATGTGTTTAAGTCTAGATCAGCCATTTTGGCCCAAAACACACAAGCCCAAACTCCTGACCCGATCCACACCCACCTCTTCTATCCCATGTTGGAAATCCATGCCATTACATTTCAGCCAATGGCATTGTTCCACGTCGCCTATCTTCCGCACTCACAAAACAAACACAACGGATGTGGACCGTTGATCCAAATCATCAACGGTCCATATTAATTCCCGTTTTTGCTTTTCTTTAAATCTTTTTCCAGGCCCTATATCAACCGTTGGATCAAACATATCCAACGGCCCCCATTTTTCCCCTAATAATAATTTTATCAATTCTCATCTTCTGAAAAATTGGAGTTGTTGATCAAGAGATCCAACGGATCAGATTCAGTCTTAGGTGTTTAATCCTAAGAGACCCCTAAACCCTCATTCATTCTCAACCCTACCCAGACACCTCTCTTTCTCAATTCTCTCTCTTTTCTCTCATCCCATCTGACCCTGTCAGTAACAAATCCTTGCACAAATTTGTGCAAGGTCACAAATTCAAACTCCAAATCACTCAATATGTCCCTTACATCTGCGAATCCTGCCGATACTTCCGTTTTCATCACTAAATTTAAATTCCCCAAACTGAACCCCAGACCTAAAAGATGCTACTCAAAATTGCATGTTCTTCCTTTGATCTTTTAAATCCATGGCATGCATGGTTGTTTATCTCCAATTTCATCGTTGTTATTCTTTATCCAAAGGTCAAATGCAGTGACCTCTGGATATTAGGGTTTGACCGTCAGTCAAAAGGCTTCAACGGTCGGCCCTCATGCCCAAGTAATTTCTATGATGTTTTCACCTCTTTTCTTCACTGATTTTACCTCTATCACTATCATCATCCATGCAATCGTCACTTTCCACTATCAATTTTGAATATGTCGGAACCCTAAGTGGCTTGAATGCCACTATAAAAGGGGCATTCAATTTATTCACCTAACAACATATCTAATACTATCTTAAACACAAAAAGAAAGAAAGAAAAAAGTTAACATTCAAGGTTTCTCACTAAGTACTCTCTAATCTTTTTGCTTTTCTTTATCTTCTCTGGTTCAAATTCAATTGTGGTACTGGTTTTGAGTTAGGGTCTCCTAAACAGCTATTGAATCACTTTTTCTTAGTTTGTTGCGCTGCAGAAGGTCAGTGCACATTGACCCCATTTATCTCACTTTAATTATGTAGCCTTTTATTTGTGATGTTTTCTTTGTTAGTCATCTGTTGTTTGTGACTTATATTATACTTGTTATGCCTTGTCTTTGTATGCTATCCTTACTATTAAGTCGTAGACTTTCTGATTAAGCTATGTTGTTTTGATGTTGTTATCAGATTTGTATTGTCAATAAACTCTATCTATCATGACTCGGTTAGTTGGAAGTGTTTTGTGTTAATATTCTCTCATGAATAAACCTTATGTTAATGATATTATGTGAATCAAAAGAATAGCATGAATACTGCCATGTCTGCTAGGCTAGTTGAATCATGCTCTTGAACCTCTCTTTGTTCTTATGTACCTCTAGGCTATTCGACCCTCCTACTTGTGACATTATGTTAATCTTATAGATGGATTCCCTATACATCATGCCTTGTATTCAACCTGTCTACTTTATTAAGTCTTGGCTTGTAAGTGCGAGAGTGATAATCTTCTTATTTTGCATATTAAGTAATCTATGTATAGCTATTATTCTTAGACTCTGTTAAAGCTTTGTTAAATCCTATGTTAAAAATGTTATATATAATATGTTTGTTAAGCAACTAGTTCTAAAATCATACATTTAAGCTCCTCTTGGTAACACTGTTAACTTCTTAATACCAAGCCACCTTGATGTTTGTGTTTTGCTATTTTTGATGTAGTTCTAGGAACATGATTGTGTCATTGATGAATTGTCTAAACTCTAGTCAGTACCCTATTCATATTATATTAACAGAATGATTTTTATATGCTTCTTATGATAATTGGAAACAAAAGAGATCACACAAGTAACTCTCTCAATATGTTAGAAGATCTGAACGTAATCAATCTCTGGAATGAATAGCATTTCCTGATTACTATATATATATATATATATATATATATATATGAAACTCTTTGATGTAATGACTCTCCTTAATTTCTACACCTGAGTTCCCATATGTTGTATTAGTAGTGATGTGCCCATAGAGCATTTCATGAAAGTAGCTTGAAGAAGTTTATCCTTACATCTCTGTGTTCACTTGTAGTAGTCATAATCTTTCTGTGGTAAGGAAATGGTTTGAGTAAGTTATCCTATAAGAGACTGGCCCTAATGATCTGTCCTTTTTTAAATAATTTTAAATGTTAAGCTAAGCCATGGTGTTAAAATGACCTGTACACTAACTCATGTACTAAGTGAATATGTTTGCACATCTGTGTGTTAATATATGTGATTTGTCAGTTTAACTGTTAAGGTGATTAGGTCTTACTGAGATGTATGCCTGCTCTTAGCCTTGGAAGTATTTGAAACCTGTTCTTATAATCAGAACTTTCCTAAGAGAAATTTGAGCATCAAACCTATAGTGAAACCTACAAAACATGTACCTGAACTCCTCTCTATTTAGTACTTGCCTATTAATATTTCTGAGCCTAAGAAACATGAGTGGTGAAGCATGCCTACTACCTGCACTTTGTGATATTGTGTCCCAAGAGTGATCTCATGCCTACCCTATATCCTATTCTTTGATTTGAATCCCCTTTCAGTCAATATTTTGCCTTTAGCTGATGTTGTGCTTTGATGACGTATTGTAGTGCCTTATTTGTCCATAGTTGTCGAGTTTTGTGTGTGTTTGAACTTTTAAAATGCTCGCCGGGACTCTTGTACCTACTGTTTGTATCTTAGTAATATGAGTTACTCTGTTATTTTATTCATTTGTGTTTTATCCTTTGAGGAAGATTAGAAGTAGGTGATTAATGATATTTGGATGTGAAAACTTATTGTGGTTATGATCCCTCTCCTTGACACAAGAACTGCTCGAGGTCAGTAAGACCCTCATGAAATCATATCCATAAATAAGGATTTATACCAAGTCTTTAATCATTAACTCCTATTAATCCTCATAGGATTAACATAAATGAAATTTGTCCCATTGAATTCTTTAGTCCTTTATTATTATTTGACTTTATCTCTATCTTATTTCATTTGATATACACTAATGATCCTTTTTTTTTGTGCATGTTTTGACTTGGGCCTACTGAGTTCCATTGGTAACTCAAGCCCAAAGTCCAATCCAGCCTGCTCCCCTGTCGCGCATAGAAGTCTGCCACTTAGCCGAAGTACTGTTGGGCCTGGTTAAGTTTTACCAAGGCCAAATCACCAAGGGTCCAACCTCTCTCCCACTTTTATTTTTAACTTTGTTCGTGTTGTTTGTTATATTGTATATATGTATCCCTCAATGACTAACTTCACTATTGGATATCTTTGATAATTTGATTTTTTTTAGGGAAGTAGGCAAACCAAGGCCCATAGGCAAAATCAAGTTAGAAATTTTGCTCACTTTAGGTATGTTAATGTTTAAGCACCAATTTATTTCCAAATTTATCTTTTTGATAATTAAAGGCTTTATTCACTAACAATTTTCAATAAGTTTGGACTTTGACATATTTCAAAAGCAACACGAAATCTCTTTGAAAATAAAAATTGCGAAAAGAATAATTGCAAAGTTGCTACACGAAATAAAATAAAAAAACAAACATAGCTGACATTTATAAACTGGTGTACGTCAACGAGTTTCATAAACACAAGAAATTTTCACTACAATTGATTTTCAAGTAAGGAGTACTTATTCCAACTCATGGTATATTTTCAAATAGTCCCTCACTTTACTAAGATTCAAATAGATAATTATCTTTCTAAAACACACACTCAACTTTCTTTCAAACAAAGAGTTCTTTACAAGATTTTTTAAAAGCAATCTGGTTTTCAACTTATAAGCATACATATTTCAAAGGCGATTTCCTACATTATAAAATCCCAAAATTCATGACTTCTTTTCAAAATACATATACACCTCTTTACTAAAATAGTGAACATTAGATAGAGACTTAGAAACGTTTTATAGACTTTAAGCATTAGATTAAGCAGAATATAGACACTTCTTTCCTCGAACCTAGCCTAATCCTAAGGAGCTACCTCAGGTAGATTTCGAGGGGCGCCTAATACCTTTCCCTCAGAATAATTAAAACTCTTACCCAAATCTCACCGGTTAGCATATCATTAGGATAATGATGTTATAAACTCATAGGTACCTTAGTATACCTTAAAATATTATGTGGCAACTCTCTTTATCAACTTCAAAAGAACCATTAGTTGTATTTTATTTTAACTAGTGCAAAATAGGGTGAAACAAACGTGAAAGAGGACAGCGACCGCGAAGGTACACTGGTCAACAAACCTTCGTGAACGCGAAGTCTTGACCTTGAATGCGAAGAAGGACTCGGCAGAAAAACTAGGTAGTCCTGGAATTTCGTGTTTTAGTCCCAAATCACATAAAACTCAGCCTAGCTCATCTTTAACATATCTTTGGTGGATTTTACAAGTTTGGAGCTAGGATTCCATGCATCACACCTGGGAGTTGAAGATTTGAAGACTTTGGATGAGATTTTCTTACACTTTTTTACTCATTTCTTCAATTTCTTGATTTGTATTCAATATCTAAGTGTGTAGTATTTATTACAATTCTTGAATCTTGTTTATGGGAATATTTATTATTAAAGTTTGGATTATGTCTCTTGTTATGCTTATGTATTGAATAAATTTTACTAATTATGAAGTGAGTTATTATTTTTTTAATTATTCTTGTTCTTTAATATTTCTGAAGGGATTAGCTAACCCTAGGACTCGCCCATTAACTTCGGTTTAGACTTGAAAAAGTCAAACTCGTGGATGGGAAAGATTAATTAACAAGAACTTGAGGCATTAACCCTCATTTTATATATTTTACTTATAGATAGGATTGAACTACTTGTAGCCACATTCGGGTGTACTTTATTCTCCTAATTATTTTAGGGATAATTTAATTAGGAAGTCTTGTTAGTATTTGAAAGAAGCTTATATAGAATTATTATCCGAGGCTAATCAACATAAACTTGCTCATATTTATAAAATCTTAAAATACATTGGATCGTTACTTGAGTGTAATTCCCCTTGTATCCATGCTTGTAGCCATTGATCATATTACTTGCTTTCTAGGATAGTTTACATTTCTGTATTTAGATATAAATATTTTCTCAAAACCCTTTTTAGTGTTTGGCTTAGCATAATAAGCAATAATTCTCTTACTTCCCTAGTCACTTATATATTGATCTCTACGGGATTCGACCCCGACTCATAGTTAGGTATATTATATTGCATGCGACCATGTCCACTTACTTTTTGAGGAGTGGATTTGGGTGTCATCGGGCGTATGTCTAGATTTGGATTTTGGAGGTCCTAGGATTTTTGGCACTATATGCCAAAAGTTGGTAATTTGAAGGTTTGAAAAGTTCACAAGTTTGACTGGGGATAACTTTGATGTTACTGGGTTTGGATTGTTATTTCGGAACTTGAAATAGGTTCATTTTGCTATTCGGGAAATATGTGCAATGTTTGGTTATATTCCAGATTGGTTAGGCTTGAATGAAACGTGTGGTTTGAAGTTTGGAAGGTAATGAACTTATGAGAAGTTAAACTTCTATTTTGATTGTCGATTCTTGGTTTTGATGTTAATTTCAGTATTTTGAGATTTTGTATAGGTTTGGGGAAGTTATTAGTACTTGTTGGTATAATTGTACAGGGTCCCATGGGGCTCGGGTGTGTTACGGATGGATTCCGGATCATTTTGAAGTTGAGAGGCAGTTCGGGTACTGGTATGTTGCACTTGCGAGGTATTGTGTGCAGGTGTGAGACCGCAAAAATGGACTGGTGATCGCAGATGCAAAGTGTGGCTGAGAACTGGAGAGCCCATAGATGTGAGGCTTTGGCGCATCTGCGAGTCCGCAGATGCAAAGGATTTGTGCACGGAAGCGTAGGCATATCGGCATGGGGAGATTGCATAGAAGCGGAACTTTGTTGCAACTGCGTGATCGCAGAAGCAGAGTTAAGGTCTGCACGTGCGAATGGGCAGATGTTAAATTGAGCTCGCAGATGTGAGGTTTTGACCGCAAAAGTAGTGTCGCAAATGTGACAGATATGTCCGCATAAATCGATGGGCAGACTTATATTTCAAGGGTTTAGCTCATTTTTTATTATTTGGAGATTTGGAGCTTGGCTAGAGGCGATAGTTTGGGAGAATTTTACTATACTTTGGAGGGTACGTAATTTCTACTTGATGTTAGATCTTGATTACCCATTGTTTTGTGCACTTAGAACATGGATTTGAAGGAGACAAATTGGGGGTTTTGTACTAGCTTTTGGAGAGTGAATATTTGGGATTTGAACCCCGATTTGAAGTCGAAGTTGGATGAAACTTGTATATTTAGACTCGTATTCAAATGGGTATTCGGGATTTTTGCGTTTGGTCAGGTTGCGAGAGGCGGACCCGGGTTGACTTTTTGGTTGACTTTGTATTTTTGAATTATTTGACTAAATTCAAGCCATTCAGAGGTCGATTCGCATTGAAACAAATTTTTGGACTATTGAATTGGTCCGTTTGAGGTATGTATCTTCCCTAGACTTTGTTTTGGGAGTAGTTGCTTGGTTCGTTTATCCATGTTCGGGATAGCCCTTAAGTTATATTATGCTTTGTTTTGAATATTGTGGTTCTTGCTATAATGCTTTAAATGTTGTATGACTATGTGACTTTGTGAATACCGCTAGAGATCATGCATAGTGTAAGACCCCGTAAACAATTTTCTAAAACCCGAATTTTCATGATGCCAAAGCAGGCGTAGAGTGGGTCGGTTTACTGGACAGAAGTAAGCATTTCTACGGCCTATTCTGCGACCGCAGAACTACTCTGCGGACGTAGAATGGTCGCAGAGTGGGTCAGTTTCTGGGCTATTTTGGTGTCAAATTTCGCAGCCATTATGCGACCACATAACCACTTCGCAGGCCGCACTCTTGTCGCATATCCGGCTTTGGATTTTTTGGAGGGAGGTTTTGCGGTGCACTATGCGACCGCAGAACCGTTCTGCGGTATATTATGCGACCGCAGAACAGGTATGCGGGATTCATAGTGACCGCAGACCCCGATAGATTTTTGGCCAGTTCTGGACACCAATTATGCGGCCGATATGCGGTTTGCATATCCATTATGCGGTCGCATATGCGACCGCAGAACCTGTTCCGGAGCTTCATTTTTGGGATTTTTAAACCCGACCCTATTCCGTTAAAACACCTACCTTGGACCATTTTAAGCTTATTTTCTGATATTTTTAGAGTGAAAGAGATGGTCCTATAGGGAGAAAGTGATCTTCACCAAATTGCTCTTCAATTCTCACTTAAAACCTTGAAGATTATCAAGAGAGGCACCTAAGTCTTCTTCCTAAGAGGTAAATTATATCACCCAAACTCTTAATTTCAAAATGTAACTAGAATGGGCCATTACTAAGGTAATTCATGGGGATGGGGGTGCTTACTTTGCATGCATGTGTTCCTAAGGTATGTTGGGAGGTTGTGAGTTAAATATAGAAAAGAATGGGGTGTGGGTTGGTGAAGTCTTTCATGAAAGGGCCATGGAACCTTAATGCACACATGGTGTTTGATAGAATGCTTAAGTGAGCTAGAATTATGATCGTTTTCCTAATTTTGGGTTCAATTTTGCTATATTAATAAAATAGATTGAAGTTGCTAATATTCCGAAATATCTTAGAGTTTTAAGAGGCTCAATTGAAGTATGTTGGCTAAACCCCCTATTCTTAGAATTGAATCTCACGGTATTTATGTAATCGATGTAAGTCCCAAATTAAACGTCCTAGAAATTGCTATCCCAAATGTGCTTGCTTTGCAAATGTATGTGTAATATGTATTCCCATGCCTTCATTATATTATCTCGTCATCTGAGGAAACGTTCAAGACTTAGAATATGTGCTAATATGCCTAGACTTCACGTCAAATTCGATTAAAGACTGTTATGCCGAATTGTGTGAAAAGCCTCTATGTACCTTGAAATCTAAATTGCTCATATGTGAACTCAAGAGTCTTGAATGAAAATTGTGTTGTTATTGATGATAATAATAATGTTGGATTGTGGAAAAGAACTTGAATTATGAAATAAGGCCAAGTTCCAAGAACGAATTTATAATTAAAGCCTCTTGTACCAATGTGTTGAAAAGAAGGGAAAGGAATACGAAGTAAGATGATCGATTGAAATGGTTGATGTCTCAAATGAAATGGCTTAGCCAATTGGGCTGAGATCGGACTCCGTGTAATAACATAGTGGTATTGTTAGTGCAATTGTGAACATGGTTGATGTCTCAAATGAGATGGCTTAGCCGATCGGGCCGAGATCGGACTTCGTATAATAACATAGTAGTATTGTGAATGAAATAGTGAATATGGTTGATGTCTCAAATGAGATGGCTTAGCCGATCGGGCCGAGATCAGACTCCGTGTAAGAACACGATGGTATTGTGGACTGTGGTATATTGGCATAAAAATAAAACCATCCAACCAAATAACGGGGCAATTGACTTGAAAATCTAAGTGATCTTTAACTTGACGTTTTAGTGTTACTTACAGTTTATATTGCTTCTTGATTGTTTCCCTTGTGTTACTATTCATTTTATTGAAATGGTATTTAGTTTTCATACTAGTACTATTCAACAGTACTAACGTCCCTTTTGTCGTGGGCACTGCATCTTTAAATAGATGCAGGTGGTTCCATAGCAGACAATGTTGATCACAGATAGGTGTTGCATCCTCATCTCAGCGAACTCGGTGAGCCCCATTTCATTCCGGGGTCATGTAATACATCTTTTGTTTATATTGTTGTATTTTTTGAGGTATAGCCGGGGCCTTGTTGTCGGCACCTTCTTTACACTCTTTTGTATCTATAGACGCTCCATGGATACTGTGTGGGTTGTATATGGGTGTTGGAAATGCTAAACAAGTTATGTTGTGTTTGATCACTTGTTCCACTCAAACTATAAGAATATGTGTATTTTGGGACTTAATAGTGGAGTAACTAATGAGACGATTTAATATGGTATGAATGAACTTCCTACTGTCTAATTAAGGTAATCATGTCTTTTCTTGATCATGGGTGAGTTGGGTAGAAAGTATCAAACAGGCTTGCTCGGCCGGGTTCACTCGGTTGAGCGTCGGTCGTGCTTCCCGAGGTTGGGGCGTGACACGTAGGCTTACTTTTCCTATTTGAATATGATACTCGTCGTTGTGTGGCGTATCCGCCTAATTTCTGCTGTAGTTGTACACTTTGCACATGCATACACTTTACCATGTTATTTTGTCAGTCCAGGAGTATGTTAATTAATATCAATTGGATGTACACATGTTTTCTTGTATATGCTTTCTATGTTATGGAATTGTTTGACAACACATGAGTTGTCCATGCGGTTGTTATAATTATGGCACATGAGTTGTCCGTGCAGCATGTAGATAAGGATTCATCCCCTTTGGGTCGTCCTCTCGTGTATCTCCTTGATGATGAACACGCGGTTGTGGAAAACTGATCAGTGTTGGGGTTTTGTGTATCTTCTCTATATGCAAATTCCTTAAATGTATACATAATTTCGTTACTATTGTCACGACCCCAATTTCCCTCCTTAGGATGTCGTGATGGCACCTAGTTTCTAAGACTAGGTAAGCCTAACAAATTAGAGATTATGACAGAAATAAAAGCTAAAACATGATATAAACTAACAATTCTCACAAAAATCTCGATAACTGAAACACAACTACAATGCTCCCGAAATCCGGTGAGACTGAGTCATAAGCTCTACAGAATAACTAGAATGTCTACTACAACAATATCTGGATGCGAAATACAATAGAAAAGAAAGATAAGGGAAGGTGACTCTGAGGCCTGCGGACGCCGAGCAGGTATACCTTGAAGTCTCCTGCAAACAGCTACAAACATACTAACGTCCAACACGGACAGATGTACTTGGATATGCACAAAAAGATGTGTAGAAGCGTAGAGTACACCACACCAGTACCCAGTAAGTATCAAGCCTAACCTCGGTAGAGTAGCGACGAGGCCAGGTCAAGACACCTACTAGGACATAATAAACAGAATGAAAATATAATAACGAGAAGTAATATAAGGCAGAGAAATAACTGATACGAAACAAGTTAATAACATAGACTAATGCCGGAATTGTAAGCATAGAGATAATGTAGAGGAAACAACCAAAAGAACCACCATAGTCAAGTACGGATCCAAACTGATAAGACAAAAAAGAAGAAAAGCAACAAGAAGTGTTTCACCAATAACTCTTATTACATGAGATAAATAACAAGAATCACAAACAAGGTACCGCCTCATAGAATCACAACCAAGGTACCGCCTCGTATACAACAAGAATCACAATCGAGGTACCGCCTCGTATTCACTTTTCCCAATTTCAATCATAATATTTCCTTATACAACCACGTAAGTCTTACACTTAAATAGTTATCAAAACATTTTTCATGAAATAGCTACAAACACTTTAGCCCACCTTATGATGTCGCGTGGCTTCAAGTATTTCCCTTACAAGCAACACGTACATAAGTCCCACCTTATGCCGCCGCATGCACTTATACCACCGCATGCGCCTCAATATCACATCACAATAACAACTCGCACCACAAGTGCCCATATGTCACAACTTGCCAATAATCAACAATATGTATCAATGTTCCCACAACAATAGCCCATGGCTCAACCACAATATGTACATAAATATCAACAAGAACAATGAATGTAAATTTCTCAATAAGAAAGATATCTCAACAATTAACACTTCACCTCAATGTGATAACGGCTTTCACAACTTCAACAACAATAACTCAACAATGAGAGAAATAATGTATAACCACTATATTAATTAAGAATAACTCATAATGGAAGAGATAACATGTAACGATGACTTTAAATAGGGATAATCAACAATGAAAGAGATAACATATAACAATGACTTCAATAATGATAAATCAAAAATAGAAGAGACAACATGTAACAATGACTTCAATAATGATAAATCAAAAATAGAAGAGACAACATGTAACAATGACTTCAAAAAATGATAAATCAATAATGGAGGAGACAACATGTAACAACGACTTCAAATAATGATAAATCAACAATGGAAGAGATAACATGTAACAATGAAAGAGGCAACAACTTCAACTAAGGCATAAGAGGAAAATATCAAGTAAGATGTACAATAAGTATTAACAAAGTCATTTAAGACATGTAAGGATATACTAACACAAGTAAGAGTAGATTGACTATGAAAATTTAAAATATGATATGACAATTCAATTAAAGCATAAAAAGAGTCTAAGCAGCCTAGACCAGTCAAATACCACATATAATCCGTGTACCCACTCGTCACCTTACACGACTTTCACATAGCACAAATGACACAATCAATCCCAAAATCTAAGGGGTAGTTCCCCCAACCAAAGGTAGGCAAGATACTTACCTCAACTAGGCCAACTCAGAAATAGCTTTTCCCCTACACTTCGCCTCCACGCGGCTCAAATCTAACCAAAATTGACTTAATATCATCAAGCAATGCAAGAGAAAATAATTACAATAGATAAAGTTATAATCTTTACAATTTCCCCAAAAAGTCAACAAAAGTCAATTCGGGGCTTGCCCGGTCAAAACCCAGGTCCAAGGGTAGATTACGACCTCCCATAACCCCACGAGTTCATATATGTGAATAGTTTCAAAATCCGAGTCCAAATCGACTCTCAAAACTCGATTTCTCATTTTTCAAAAACTTGACAAAGTTTCAATAATTTTCACTTTGATTCACATGATTTTGATTTTAAATCTAAGATATATTGATGAAATATAGTTGGAAATAGATTAGACTCACTTACCCAAAGTTTGTAGATGAAAATCCCCTCTCCAAATCGCCTCCTACCGAGTCTAGGTTTCTAAAATGAGATAATATAGGATGAAATCCCGACTCCCAACCCTTTTAACCAGCTGCAGATGTCGCAATTGTAACATGGTTTGCAATTGCGAACCCACGAAATTGCAAAGAATACCTCATAAATGCGAAAAATGGCCAGCCTAAGAGGAGGTCGCAAATGCGACATTGGCTTCACATTTGCGAAGCCTATCCACATCGCAAATGCGAACAAACCCTCCACCTGAGCTACTTCGCAATTGCGAGCCAGGTATCGNCAATAATTTTCACTTTGATTCACATGATTTTGATTTTAAATCTAAGATATATTGATGAAATATAGTTGGAAATAGATTAGACTCACTTACCCAAAGTTTGTAGATGAAAATCCCCTCTCCAAATCGCCTCTTACCGAGTCTAGGTTTCTAAAATGAGAGAATATAGGATGAAATCCCGACTTCCAACCCTTTTAACCAGCTGCAGATGTCGCAATTGTAACATGGTTTGCAATTGCGAACCCACGAAATTGCAAAGAATACCTCATAAATGCGAAAAATGGCCAGCCTAAGAGGAGGTCGCAAATGCGACATTGGCTTCACATTTGCGAAGCCTATCCACATCGCAAATGCGAACAAACCCTCCACCTGAGCTACTTCGCAATTGCGAGCCAGGTATCGTAATTGTGATACATGNCAATTGTGATACATGAGGACCCCCTTCTAAGCTCACAATTGCGAACTAGGTGTTCGCAAATGCGACACCAGAGGCATCAGCACACCAGATCCTGTGTCCAAAACATTCTGAAACATGTGTGAAATTCATCTGAGCCCTCGGGGCTCCAAACCAAATATCCACACAAGTCTAAAAACATAACACAAACTCGCTCGCATGATCAAAACTCAAAAATAACATCTAGAACTATGAATCGAATACTAATACACATTAATTTTAAAGTAAAGTTCAAGAACCACTAGAATTGCAACTAAGCGTCCGAATCCTATCAATTCAACTCCAAATGATACCAAATTTTGCAGAAAAGTTCTAAATATCATAACGGACCTATTCCAAGTCCCAAAGTCAAATTCCAAACTCGATAGCTAAAAGTCAACATATGGTCAAACTTTTCAACTTCAAATTGCCAAATTTCGACAAAACAACACAAATCAACCTACGGACTTTCGAATTCGATTCTGAACATACGCACAAGTCCAAAATCACGATACAAAGCTATCGAAGCCATCAAAACATCTTTCTGGGGTCGTTTATACAAAAGTCTAAGTTTGGTCAACATTTCTAACTTAGGCTTCTAAACCAAGAATCAGAGGGTCTAAATCAACCCGAAATCTTCCTGGAACTAAACTAATCAACCCCGTAAGTCATAGAACCATTAACACACATGTATGAAGTATCAAAAGGGAAAACGGGGTGCAATTACACAAAATAATCGGTCGGGTCATTACAACTACATATCTTCTCTCTATGTCTCTCTTTGTGTAATTTGACTTGTCTATTGACACATATCTCCTCCATATGCTAAACTATTATTCTGTTTGATGTTTGTGCATATCATCTCTAAGTGCACCGTGGGCTTTATTTGCAGTCATGCATATAATCTGATATTGCCATTGCATATTGGTTTGTACTCATGTGCTGTACAGATTTATCACGTGAGTATCATTGATGATTCTCTCCACTACCTCTCCGGGGTTAGTCATGATACTTACAGAGTACATGGGGTTGGATGTACTCATACTACACCCTGCACTTAATAGTGCAAATCCGAGGGATCTAACATAGAGCTGTGATGGTTATTGCTGATGTGTTGTTGAGACGAGGTATAGCTATTTCTCGATTGCAGTCCCTAGCATCTCTTCATATCTTCCTTACTATTATTGTTGTTCAGACAGTTTTTTATAGTATCAGACTTGTACTCCTATTGTAGAGCTCGTGACTCTATATTACTAGAGTTCTAGGGGATTTATGCATTGGCGCAGTCTTTATTTACGATATTTGACCTTCAAACTTTTATTATTTCCGTAATTTGTTATTATGTTTCATTATTGCTTTATGTATGGCTTTCCTAGCAAGAAGGTTAGGCGCCATCATGACCGGTGGTTGTTTTGGGTCGTGACATCCGCGATCGCGATACGTTGTTGTACACCTGCACATTAGCAATTGCAAAACTCACAAAAATGGTTCGAAACTATCCCGGATCTCACTCGAGGCCACGAAACCGTGTCCAATCATTCCAAAAGTCTATATACTTCCTATAAACTAGTCCCAAAGCTCGAAGCATAAAAAATAACAACAAAACCAAGAATCGAAGATCAAATCCATCTCTTAACTTTCAAACATTCCAACTTTGCCGAATTCGTCCACACTTAGACATTTCATACTACAATAAAACTTTGCCCAAAAGTACCATTCAACCAAATAAACCTGATCCGGAACATCAATTAGATCTCGATAATATCAAAGTTAAATATCGGTCAAACCTATGAACTCTCCAATTTTTCAAATTGCCAACTTTCGATAGTAAAAAGTTTCTTGGAACATCCACTATCAAATTCGAACATAATCCCAAGTCCAAAATCATTGTACGAACCTATTGGAATAATCAAATAACCAATTTGAGGTAGTTTACTCAAGTCAAACCTTGGTCAACTCTTACTACTTAAGCTTCGAAAAATGGAACTAAGTGTTCCAATTCACTCTTAAACCTCCCCGAAACAAAACCAGTCATCCCCTAAATTACAAAACTTCAACAAAAACTATGTGAAGCGTCAAATAGGGGAATGGGGCTCTAAACTCAGAACGATCGACCAGGTCATAACAAAAGTATCTTGTGGAGCCTATTAAACTATTTGAGTGGCCAAGGCTTTGTCACACCCAAAATAGAGTTTGAATCTAATTTATTCTTCATGCATCTACTTACATTATCAATAATTTTATACTTATGTTTATCACATCATTTTAAGCCGAAAACATCAAAAGAATAATTTTCAAAACAGTCTACATGCCTAGCACTTTAACTTTTATCGTCACTCACTTATTTTTCATGTTTTCTTCTTCAATAAACTTATTTAACACCTAGAAAAGCTTAATAACAGCAGCCATAACATTATCAAATTATATCTCATAATTTCCAGCCACCACAAACCATATATATTGCCACAAAACAATCCAACAAAAAGATAACCACGTCTCATGTTCTTTAAAGTGGTATCTTATGTTTTTTCACTCAAATAACACAACAAACACAAGATTAACCTTAAGCACAATCAAGAATATACATACCTTGGACAGCAACTACAACTGGAAACATCATCACAACTTAGCTCACAATAGCCCTCAATCACACCACAACATCATAAAAGCATTCTCTTGTAGTCTTTAACACTTTGGTGATGATTTGAGTTGATTTCCCTAGTGTTTGGTTCTTGTATCTTGGAGATCGTGTGGATGAAGTTTGGGAGAGAAATGACCATAAGTGTTACACCCCGTACTTTCATGTTAGAATTCGTCTTAAGTGAATCAATAGGAACCGGAGAGTTGAAGGACCTTTACAAATATAATGATGGGTTAAAACAAGTTTTAAGGTAGTATAGTGGGGGTTAGAAGTTTAAGAAGCTAATCAAATAAAAGAAAATAAGTTTCAGCGAAAGTCGGCAAGTTGGGAATATTATAATACATACTTGTGGAGTGAGACTAGGGTGCTTAAGATGATAAGATGGTAATGTAATGAGGTATTTTAGTCGTATAATAATCGTGTATTAAGTTATGAAGTCAAGCGAGTTGTGAAACAAAAGTCGTCACTAGTTACGTTCATAAATTTTAATGCAATTTAGGTCAAATATCACTGAGATTTTATCTCAATGTACTTGGATTTATGGGTGATCCACCCATCAAATTTAATATCTACAAGTCTAGTTCCCAATGTATTAAACCCTTCATCGATACGATGTTGGAGTAGAGAGATATTTGAGTTTTTACGAGACTACGCAAGAAGCTCCCTATAAGACCCACTTATGTGGTTGAGATATCTTGATATATATATGACGCCTACGGCCCATTATCACTCATTATTTTTCACTCTATTCAGACACTAGACACCTAAACACCATCTATCAAAGTCCTCTCATGATTCAATACCCAAACAAAGGGCAAACAACACAAATCAAGTGTCGGGACTCCTGTGGCACTAGTGAGTTTCTTATTCTTCTTGTGGTTGCTGATTTTGGTGTGGTTCCAGCTCATTTGGGGGTTTGTTTTAAGTGGTTTAAGTTCTGTAAAATACTCTCTTAAGATTTTCATATCAACCCTAGGTGATTTCAAGTCTTTCAAAGTGATTCTAATGCCGAGAAACCCGAAGTGATCGCTAGTTTTGCTTCCTTGTTCTTGTGGCTATGTTGGAAGGATACTTCGTGGTGAAGTAAGCTCAAATTTGAGTTTTTCTATCTGTTTAAAGGTAAGGAACCTCTTACTCTACATGTATTTAAGCTTATCCAAGTTATGGCTAAGTCGTTGAAGCTAGAACTTGTGAGATATCTATCGAAAGGCTTATTAGTAATGTTGTTTATTGGTGGACTATTTGGGAGGCTTAGTATGATTATTATTGATGTTTTTTGGGATGTTTCTTGATTTTCGTAACATGTGGGAAGTCTTAAAAATAGGGGAGGTGCTTCCAATTTTATCGTAAAATAGGTTGCAGTTGATATATAATAGTTATGATGCTTAAACGATAACGATAGTATCATTTCTCTTATTGTAAACATTTGCATAGATTGAGGTTCGGCAGTATATACAAGGTATGTGACGATATCCTTTCATTCCTTTGCACGATTCCGATTGTATGTAACATAAACGAATGAGCTTCCAAATATACTCCCCTCTTAGAAGCTAGCAGTACTTACATTGTTTCCCTTATTATAGAATGATTGATGTTGATGTTGCTTCTCTTATTATTATGTTATCAATATTGTTGGTATTTACTGATTCTTATAAGACTCATGATGACGAGTTAGCTCTAATAACGTATACGGAGGTTACCGACCGTACATCACTCCAAAAGGTTCAGAATGTGATTCCCATGAGTCCATCTTCCACTATATATATATGTACCAATTTTACTCTACCAAACCGCGCTATAGTCGAACGAGTAAGAAACCTATTGTTCAACCATAGATCAGTTGGATTGTACCAAGTTCCACGATACCGGGTACGATTCTACCGAGCCTTATGATGGCCGGGTACATTTTTACCGAGTCCTATTTGAGGCTGGGTACGATATGATGATGATGATGCCCACAAAGGCGTATGTTTTTAAAAGTACATGTATATGTATATGTATCATGCATTACATGTAAATTTCCCTCAGAAGCACTCAGAGGTTATAGGTTGTATCTTCTCTAACTCTCTTTACATTATTATTCTCATCTATATCATTTTGGGGATTGTCCTATGTCGAGTATTCTCTTATGTTTTATTCTGGATATCTAATGATGACCCTTCTAGCCCATTTATGCATGATAGTGTGGTTGAGAATACGTTACGTTGGTGCTCGGTAAGTAAGTCCCGGGTGCCCATAGCGGCCCTCTAATTTGGGTCGTGATAAACTTGGAATCACAGCAGGTCTGTCCTAGGGATGTCTACAAGTCGTGTTTAGTAGAGTCTTATTTATGGGTGTGTTGCATGTCATTCTAATAAACAGGAGGTTGCGGGACATTTAGGATGGTTACCTTCCTTTCACCTTCTAGATCGTGCGAAAGAGCTGAGTTGTAGGAATCGAGTCTAACGTATGCGTTGATGTAGGTTGTACAGAGATGTCATTACCTATAAGAGCTGCAACTAGTCAGGATGTTAAGGAAGGACTAGGAGGGGTATGCGACGTACGCCCTCTATTGAGAGAGATCCGTCTGAGGACCAAGGTGAGTCACTTCTTAAGATAGACCGAATTCAACTAGTACTAGAGGAGCTGATGGAGGCTCAAGCATCATTAACTCTGTGAGTTCCACTACCGGCTTCGTCTGATTGGCATGTGAGAAAGGCAGTACAAGTATTGACGCAGATGGTAATCTCTCAGGAATGGCATCACCCGAGGGCCCCTAATAGTAATAAAGCACTTGAAGGGTCAGGAAATTCACAAACTAAGAAGTTCAAAGAGAGCCGTCTATATTTTCAAGAGACGATTCTGATGAAGTTATGGGATGTCTTAAGAGGGCCAGGACGATTGATGATTATATAGGATTACTGGGTGGTAGGTTGCAGTAGACTCGATTAATATATATAGATTAGAGTTGCTCCGACTATTGCGTCATCAGTGTGATCGGGCGTATGCTGGCCAATGTCGTATAGGAACGGGTATTGTTTTGGCGTGGAAGTAAGTGACATACGATACAGGCATGTACAACGCTTAAGCCGAAAGACCAAGATAGGAGTGGAGATTGTGCGTCGGCTACAAAGCTTATTTTCTGAGTACAGATACACGGCCCAATTTTCTTCTATAATGTTCATGCTGGCTAGTAGAATGTTACGCGACAGTGCAGGGAAGCTCAGATTGATAGTTTCCGACCCTTATGGATAAATCATTTTATATACAAATGTAGTAAAGATAGACAATAAGCGTAGCATGCAAAATATATCTTTGGGGAGGTTCTATAGCTTATGGGGTTATCAAATAAGTAAAGTAATAGCATACGACTGAAGAATGAGGCCAGTTAGAGTACGAGAATTGGAAAATCAAGGATGTTTTGATGAAATTACTTCGAAGAAGACGAGAAGTGGAATGTTGTGAAAGGTTTTTATGGAACCAAATCGAGTAATATGAGTGAATAGGGAAGATTATTAAAGGATGTAAGTTAAAGTATGTAAGTATAATAGGTTTCATAGGCAAGTGAGCTCCGAGGTAATAATGCCGTATGGGCCACGTTTTCATTAAAAGTAGATTAGTAATTTTAATGGGGAATATCAGAAGGTCCATTTAACCATACAGATGTGTGGTGCCGATATCAGAGAGTGACTTAGGATGAACTAGAACTAAGGTATCGATTAGTGATTCAAAAGACTCTCATGCTTGCTAACATTGCAGTGATAGAATGCATGAATGAGTAGGAGGATGAAGAGGACTAGTGGGAGAAGAACCCTAAAAGAAATTTATAAAGATCTCATTAGCAAGACACGTGAACTAAAGTTAAACATCGAAAGAAGGCATGCCAGCAAGAACGTATGACTCTCTACGTATATGGGCCCCTGTAAATTATCTTAGAGAAAGAAAGGCTACCCATAGGTCAATCATAAGCTACCGGAGATACGGAACTACGGAAGGGTGAAACACGAGTAGAACTTCAACCGTGGAACATTGAACTATTTCCCGAAGGGGGGGGGGGAGATGATGTGGTAAAGTACTAAGTCAAGAGCACATCTGTTTAACAAAAAAAAGGAATAAAAAGGGTTGGGACAGAAAGGAGTATAAGCAACTTTAAAGTAACACACGGGTATAAACAATGTGGAAAAGAGACAATACTGGTTTATAAATTGATGACAAGCATATTCAAACACTTGATGTTGCTTCTCTTATTCTTATGTTATCAATGTTGTTGGTATTTACTGATTCAGACTTATGATGACAAGTTAGCTCTAATAACATATACGGAGGTTACCGGTCTTACATCACTTCGAAAGGTTCAGAATGTGATTCCCATGAGTCCAGCTTGCACTATATATATGTACCTATTTTACTCTACCGAACTGCGCTATAGTCGGACAGGTACAACACCTATTGTGCAACCACTGATCAGTTGGATTGTACCGAGTTCCACGATACCGGGTACGATTCTACCAAGCCTTATGATGGCCGGGTACATTTTTACCGAGTCCTCTTCGGGGCTGGGCACGATATTATTATGATGATGCCCACAAAGTCATATGTTTTTAAAAGTACATGTATATGTATATGTATATGTATATGTATATGTATATGTATATGTATATGTATATGTATATGTATATGTATATATATATATGCATTACATGTCAATCGCCCACAGAGGAACTCAGATGTTACAGGTTGTATCTTCTCTAGATCTCTTTACATTACTATTCTTATTTATGCTTTACTCCCTTACATACTCAGTACTTTATTTTTACTAGCGTATCCTTTATTTGTGGACGCTGCATGTCGTGCTGCAGGTTCAGATAGACAGGTTGACGGTCCTCCCAATAGGCTACCAGTTCAGCATGAAGTGTTGTTGCACTTCACTTGTGTCGGAGTTGCCTTTCAAGTCAGTATACATTATGTACATATATTTATGGTTATGGTTATGGTTATAGGTTGTATCTTCTCTAGCTCTCTTTACATTACTATTCTCATCTATATCATTTTGGGGATTGTCCTATGTCGAGTATTCCCTTATGTCTTAAGCCGAAAGACCAAACTAGGAGTGGAGATGGAGCGTCGGCTACTACGATTATTTTTTGAGTACAGATACACGGCCCAATTTTCTTTTATAATATTCATGCCGACTAGTAGAATGTTACCCAACAGTGCGGGGAAGCTCAGACGGATAGTTTCCGACCCTTATGGATAAATCATTTTATATGCAAATGTAGTAAAGATAGACAATAAGCGTAGCATGCAAAAGATATCATCGGAGAGGTTCTATATCTTATGGGGTTATCAGATAAGTAAAGTAATAACATACGACTAAAGAATGAGGCCAGTTAGCGTACGGGAATTGGAAAATCAAGGATGTTTTGATGAAATTACTTTGAAGGAGACGAGAAGTGGAATGTTGTGAAAGGTTTTTATGGAACCAAATTGAGTAATATGAGTGAATAGGGAAGACTATTAAGGGACGTAAGTTAAAGTATCGAAGTACAATAGGTTTCATAGGCAAGTGAGCTCTGAGGTTATAATGCAGTATGGGCCACATTTTCATTAAAAGTAGATTAGTAATTTTAACGGTGAATATCAGAAGGTCAATTTAACCATACAAATGTGAGGTGCCGATATCATAGGGTGACTTAGGATGAACTAGAACTAAGGTATCGATTAGAGATTCAAAAGACTCCCATGCTTGCTAACATTCCAGTGATAGAATGAGTGAATGAGTAGGAGAAGGAAGAGGACTAGTGGGAGAAGAACCCTGAAAGAAATTTATAAAGATCTCCTTGACAATACACGTGAACTAAAGTTAAACTCATCGAAAGAAGGCATGCCAGCAAGAACGTATGACTCTTTATGTATATGGGCCCCTATAAATTGTCTTTGAGAAAGAAAGACTACTCATAGGTCAATCATAAGCTACCAGGAATACGGAACTACGGAAGGGTGAAAGACGAGTAGGACTTCAACTGTGGAACATTGAACTATTTCCCTGAGGGTGGAGATGATTTGGTAAAGTATTAAGTCAAGAGCACGTTTGTTTAACAAAAAAGTGGAAGAAAAAAGGGTTGGGACAGAAAGGAGAATAAGCAACTTTAAAGTAACACACGGATATAAATGATGTGGAAAAGAGACGATATTGGTTTATATATTGATGACAAGCATAGTCAAACACTTTATATATAGAAATGTTAACCTGAAGAATGTGTTAAATTTGGTAGATACGACTCCAAATGAAATTGTTGAGATTGAAAGGAGAAGGAAAAACAATCATTAGGAGTTAGAAAGGGATCCGAGTACGATGACTCTTGAAATTAAAGACAGGCCATGGTAATATCTAAATGTTGCAACCGTAAGGGATAGTCAAGATGACATCATGAACAAAGGAGTTAGTACAATATTTCAAGGAAAGACCTAAGGAAGAGAAACCATCAAAGTGGAAACAATAAAGTCCACACCAAGGATAAGATTTAGGATAGACAATAAGGAAAGGACGAAGTAGGAAGAAGCAGTATGAAGGTAGGTTGTTTCACAATGTTAGTTCCTTCTATAAATTGAAACCTAACCAACGAAGAAATACATCAAATGTATACGGTAACAAGAAGATGGAGATCAATAGATGAGGTCCTAAACTATATGTATAAGGGATTCAGAATGTGTGGGAATTAGATCACAGTTTCATATAAGGAATATCATAATATAATCCAAATAAGAAGTTGTTGACAACTAGGGGCAGTGAGAAAAATAGGGAGGAATGGAGAACCATAATGGTATACATGTTTCATGTAAAACATCTTAGAACTAGAATAAAAAGAGCGAAACTAAGATTATAATGTATGCCTTTAGTCGTAAGTCACTGGTGGTTTGATAAATGAGCAAGCCCAAAAGGAAAAAGGGTTAACTAGAGGTCTTCACCAATTAAAGAGTTCGAAATAGGCTTGGTAGACTCAGTAATAAAGGTATAACGTCCTGGAGTATGGCAAAGTCATCTCTAATAAATAGGGAAGATTCCCGTTTAAGAGAAAGTTAAAAGGGGTATTCGGCAAGAGGAAACTACAGTTTTTGAGTCTATTAAAGGAGGGATCCTGAAATATCATGGCCAACCGCGTATTAGGATAGAGGTTCATTATTCAGGCTATTCTATTTATCTCGTAACGTCGAAGATATACCATGAGGTCAAAGGATTACATTGGTAGGACAGCATGAAGAAAATCATTGTAGGGCTCGTGGCTTAATATTCCAGTTGCTAATCTAACAAAATAGAATATCAGGAAGCCAATGGATTGACATGAAATAAAGTAACCCAATATGGAAATGAGAAGTGATTGACATAAGATTTGTTACAAATATAGCAAGTTCGATTCCACATGGACGATTGTGGTTAGTTTGACAAAAATCAGTTTACTTTTACTGGACAAATTACCAAAGGTTATGTAAAATGGAAGGGTGCAAAAGGTGGATCGGGTACATAATATTTCTGCCTCAATTACGATTAATTGAGGTGCTTAATTACAAATAATTTCTGAAAGTCCTCTCAAGAAACTTGGGTACATAAGATAATTCTGGCAAGTGAAGCATACAATTCAGATGCTCAAAGACATGTCACAAGCTAAGATGCCAAATTTTACGGAAAGATGGTATAATCAATTACCGACTATTGAGTAGCGCACAATAATAACTATAGTAGTATCTATTCATGCGGGTGGATCATAAGGATACATTTTAAACTGCACGGAGTGGCTCCTTATAAAGCATGATGCAGAAGGAAATGTAGATTCCCCATAGGATAGTTTGAAAGACAGGATTGTTCGACCGGGTTCAATGTATCATGTTATAGAAAAGTCAGCCTTATTCAAGAGTGTTTGTGCTTAGAAGGGTCATAGATCAAACCCCAACATGCGACGACGAGACTCAAGGAAATCTCGAGTTAATAATAAGGTCTTCATGAAAATTTCGCTCATGAAGAGCATAATAACAAAATGGGACAAGCTAATCAAGACATATATAAAGCCACTCTAAACTACACAGAGAAGGGACTAAATTGAATTTTCCCCCAGAATTAGGGTCCGTTCATGCTGTTATCATGTTCCGATATTAAGGTCCGTTCAAATGCTCTTATCATATTACAATATAAATTGAGGAGGTGTTCCAAACTATGGATTGTGTATCTACATGTTATAATTTCAAATCGTGATTTATGTGGAAATTATTATGCAAAGTAATAGAGAGATTGTGATTGTGATACACCTCCACCCGCATATTTTGGTGTGTGGCGGTATGACCGCTTTGTGCAGGGATTATGGTATTATGGTATTACACCTCCACCCACATACATTGGGGTGAGGCGGTATGACTGCTTTGTGCATAGTTTTGGTATTGTTGTTATACCACCACCCATATATATATATTGGGGTGAGGCGGCATAGCCGCTTTGTGTTGGTATTGGTATCGTTGATGCATTTCCAACCCGCCTACTTTGTGTAGGTTCTTGGTATTGTGGTTATACATCCACCCGCATACATTGGGGTGAGGCGGCAGGGCCACTTGAGTAGAGTTGGGGTATTGTGATTACACCTCCACCTGCATATATTGGGTGAGGCGGCGAGGCCGCTTTATGTAAAGATGGTTACAGAGCATCTCATCTTAAATCCTATAAATGTTATGGATAGCTCTTAATAAGCTTGCTCTGGTTTGAACAGTCATCTATATTATTCTATTGCCGCTCTGATTCATCATATTCATATTGTATTTCTGAATTCTTAAAGTGGTGTTTTATTTTCATACTAGTACTATTCGACGGTACTAACGTCCCTTTTGCCGGGGGCACTGCATCTTTAAATGGATGCAGGTGGCTCCGCAGCAGGAGATATTGATCAGTGATAGCAGTACACCTTCTTCCCAGCTGACTTGATAAGCTCTACTTCATCCCGGGGCCATGTATCTTTTGTTCTTTGTGCATTCTGTTTGAGGTATAGCCGGGGCCTTATTGCCGGCATTATCATTGTACTCTTCTTAATCTATAGAGACTCCGTAGACATAATGTGGGTTGTGTATTGGTGCTGGAAAAGATAAACTATATTATCTTGTGGTTGTATTACTTGTCCTATTTGAAACTTTAAAAATGATGAAAACTATTGGTAATGAATTGGTATTGTAGATTTGGTCATGTTTTTTTGTCTAATTAATGAAAATACGTATTATCTTCATTCGTGGATGAGTTTGGGTAGAAGGAAATCTAACATGCTTGCCTGGTTGGGTTCACTCGGTTGAGCGTCGGTCGTGCTCCTCGGTTTTGGGGCGTGACAATTACACTACATGTATTTAAGCTTATCCAAGTTGTGGCTAAGTCGTTGAAGCTAGAATTTGTGAGATATCTATCGAAAGGCTTGTTAGTAATATTGTTTATTGGTGGACTATTTGGGAGGCTTAATATGATTATTATTGATGTTGTTTGGGATGTTTCTTGATTTTTGTAACCTGTGGGAAGTCATATAAATAGGGGAGGTACTGCCCGTTTTATCGTAAAATAGGTCGCGGTCGATATATAATAGTTACGACGCTTAAACGATAATGATAGTATCATTTCTCTTATTGTAAACTAAGGAGCCATGACATTTGCATAGCTTGAGGTTCGGCAGTATATACAAGGTATGTGAGGCTATCCGTTCTTTCTTTTTCACGACTCTGATTGTACATAACATAAGCAAACGAGCTTCCAAAGATACTCTACTCTTAGAAGCTAGCAGTACTTACATTGTTTCCCTTCTTATGGAATGATTGATGTTGCTTCTCTTATTCTTATGTTATCAATTTTGTTGATATTCCCTGATTCTTATTAGACTCATGATGATGAATTAGCTCTAATAACGTATACGGAGGTTACCGAACTTATGTCACTCTAAATGGTTCAGAATGTGATTCCCATGAGTCCAGCATACATTATATATATATAGTTATTTTACACTATCGAGCCGCACTATAGTCGTCCGAGTACGAGACGCATTGTTCAATCATTAATCGGTTGGGTTTTACCGGGCTCCCCGTGGCCGGGTACGATTCTACCGAGCCTTATAATGGCCGGGTACGTTTTTACCAAGTCCTCTTCGAGGCCGAGTATAATATAATGATGATGATACCCATAGAGGCGTATGTTTTTAAAAGTGTGTGTGTGTGTGTGTGTGTGTGTGTGTATATATATATATATATATATATATATATATATATATATATATATATATATATATATATATATATAATGAATTTCATGTCAATCGCTCTCAGAGGCACTTAGATATTACAAGTTGTATCTTCTCTATCTCTCTTTACATTACTACTCTTAATTATGCTTTCCTTCCTTACATACTCAGTACTTTATTCGTACTACTGTCTCTTTAATTTGTGGACGCTTCATGTCGTGTTGCAGGTCCTGATAGACAGGTTGACGGTCCTCCCAGTAGGCTACCAGCTCAGCATAAAGTGTTATTGCACTCCACTTGTCTCGGAGTTTTCTTTCGAGTCAGTATACTTATGTACATATATTTAGGGTTATGTCGGGGCCATGAACGACCTTATGTTTTTTATGTACTCCTTAGAGGCTTATAGACAGATGTCATATGTATAGAATTTTGTTTAGCCTTGTAGGCTCGTGTATCTCATATATATCATTTTTGGGATTGTCCTATGTCGAGTATTCCCTTATGTTTTATTCTGGTTATCTCATGACGACCCTTCTGGCCCATTTATATATGATAGTATGGTTAAGGATACGTTATGTTGTTGCTCGACAAGTAAGGCATGGGTTCCCGTCGCGGCCCTCCGATTTGGGTCATGACAATAAGTGACGCTGAAACGTCATTTAAATGAAGTAAAATTGGTAGCCGCCTCAAGTGGATCCCAACGAGGCGGCCTGTGCAGTATTTCGAAAAGCGTGAATATCTCTTTATTCGGACGTCGTATCGATGAAAAATTTAATGCGTTAGAAATTAGACTCGTAGAACTTCAATTTAGTGGGTGGATCTCCCCGTAAATCCAAGTATATTAGGAGAAAAGCTCAGTGACATTAGACCCAAATTTCAGTACAATTTATGAACTTAACTTGTGATGACTTTCGTCGACTTTTGTTCCAACTTGCTTGACTTAAAAACATAACACATGACTATCATACACCTAAATTACCCCATAACATCACCTTTTATCATGTTAAGCACCCTGGTCTCACCCCAAAAATACGAGTTATAGCATTCCCAACTTGCTGACTTTCGACGAAACTTATTTTCTTCGATTCGTTTAGCTTCTAAACTATCCAACCCTATTGGTAGTTGCAGTTCATGTTCTTAAATATTTGTAACCTCCATGGTAACATGATTAACGTATTATATGTACTTTCAAAGATGATCTCATTTTCGATCTTACATCAATTGACTTACGATGTACTTTTACGTACGAAAACATGGGGTGTAACATCATTCCCCCCTTTGGAACATTCCTCCTCGAATGTTGACTGACGTGCTTATGAGTCTCATAACCTACAACTCTTACGAATACTTTAATATTGTCCTTATGATCAAAGCAACTGTTCTGTGAATAAATCCAAAGGCCAGGGCATCCTCCCCCCCCCCCCCCC
>AWOL01S0043802.1:51477-65674 GCA_000715115.1 Nicotiana otophora
AGGCCTCTTACTCACACCACGACCTGTGGTCGGAATTCTTCCAATCTCGTATCTGTTGCTACCTTCTGTCATGCAGCCTGTATGACTCTATCCTTGTATTCGCACATCTGCGACTCTTCTCTCATTTTTCCTTTAGCTTTTAGCCAATCTCTAGGCCTCACTTTGTAAACACATATCGAATTATGACAAGCTGTCCCTCTGGGAATCTATAGGTGTATTGTAGTTCTTCGCTTCGTACTTTATCAAACTTATGACTATTACTATATTTTATTTCATATCCTAGGTAACTATCCTTATATCTTTACTGCATCTAGGTAGGTCATACTATGCCATAAAACTTACTTTGGTTTATTATTACCAAAGTCTGCTACCCAACTCCAGGTCATTCTCTCGTTGCTTATCCTATATGTATAAATCTAAGTCATTTAATGCTTCCTCATTACTATTCATCTTAAGAATGACAGCCTAATCTCATATCATACTTTGGAACTTTTATCCATCGACTATCGATTCACCTTAATGTTGATCTATAATCTACCACTGATAACTTAAAACCTCTTACTGTTACACTCCGTATTTTCGTACGTGAGAGTACGTCGTAAGTCAATTTATGTAAGCTCATAAATGAGATTATATTTAAAAGTACATAAAGTAAGTTAATCATGTTACATTGGAGGTTACAAACCTTTAAGATCGTGGATAACAAGTACCAACAGGGTTGTTAGGCTTAGAAGCTAAACAAATTGAAGAAAATAAGTTTTGTCGAATGTTGACAAATTGGGAATGTTATAACATATACTTTTGGGGTGATACTAGAGTGATTAACCTAATAATAAGGTTATGTTATGAGTTATTTTAGTCGTATGATAGTCGTCTGTTATATTTTAAAGTCAAGCAAGTCGTGAAACAAAAGTTGGCAAAGGTCTCTACGAAATTGAAGTAGAGAGATATTTACGTTTTCGCTAGACTGCGCAAGCAGCTCCCATGGGACCTACTTAGGCGGTGGGTGATTTTCCAACCTTTAAAGATCGGGTCAAGGCTCATTTGAGGTCATATTTCGACCCAAAAAGACCCTATACTCTCCCAAAACACTCTCAAAGCAGTCTTTGTGATTCTAGAGTGAAAACCAAAAAGAAAAACATGAATCCAATGCTAGAAATCCCTTGGTGCTTGCTAGATCGTAGTCCTTATCTTGTGGCTGTTTTGGAGGATTCTTCAAGTGAAGTAACCTCAGATTTCATGTTGTTATTGTTTATTAAGGTAATAATCACTACCTCATATATATTAGAGTTTCAAGGAGAAATACAATTGTTTACACACCAACTTGAACACAAAAGTTGATTCATGAAGAGAATACAACTCCTATGGTGTTGTGGTGTGATTGAGGGTTATTGTGAGGTAAACCAGCTAGGGATTTCAAGTTATATATACTGCCTAAGTTAAGTAAATCATGTTGTTAGTTGTGCTTAAGTTTATTCATGTTTTGGTTGAGTTGTTTGAGAGGAAATCTACAAGATAGTAATTGACATGGCATAAGGAATCATTATCTCTTTTTATGGGCTGTGTTGATGCTATATATATAGTTTATTGTGGCTGGAAATTATTATAAATAGTTCGATTATGTTACGGATGTTGTTGTTAAGATTATCTATTTGCTAATTAAGCTTATTGAAGAAGATAACATGAAAAATAAGAGGTTGACGATAAAGGTTAAGGTGCTAGACGTATAGACTATTTTTGAAGATTATTCTTATGATGTTTTGGGCTGTAAATGATATGGTAAGCATAAGTATGATGTTATAGATGTTGTAGGCAGATTCATGGAAAAGGAATTGGATTCAAACTATATTTTGTTAATCATAAATCAAGTTTGCCGCGGTACAGACTTTTTGGGTTGAAGAATGCATTAAGAAGTTGATGGAAATTTTTGGCAGAAGAAGGCGATTCTGCGGTCAGTTTCACGACCGCAGAACCACTCCGCGGGCCGCATACCCGTCGCAGAGTTGAGCAAAAAAATTATTGAATTTTGAAGGTCGTTTTGCGGTCCATTCTGCGATCACATATCCATTTTGCGGCTCGCATTTTCCATCGCAGATTTGGCTTGAAGAATTTTGTTGGATGATCTTGTGGTCCATTATGCGACCGCATAAGTGATTTACGGACCGCATACCTGTCGCAGACTGGTCCAGACCAATCCAGTTCTTGGCATCATTTTCGCGGCCCATTTTCCTGGTCGTATATCTGTTACGCGGTCCATTCTGCGACTGTAGACCTGAGTTTGGAAGGTCCATTCTCCTATTTTTATAACCCGATCCTATTTTGATAAATAGCCTTTGGGGCTCATTTTGAAACAAATGTCTGGAAAATTTAGAGAGATGTAAGAGTATTTTAGAGAGAGAAGGGGAAGGCCTAACATTCTAAGCACCCATTCTTGCACCAATCTTCAAGAATCAAGGAAGCCACTCACTAGACCACCATCTATCCGGTAAGTTACTGCCCTATACTATCCATACAAGTTATTTTAGGGTTTAAGTATATTGTGGGATTGGAATTAGGCCATGCATGTGTCAGTAGCTTGTAGTATGTGGGGTTAATGAACTAGTTTGGGTAGTTTCTTGTTGAAATTGGTTGAGGAAGGAAGGGATTACCATTGTAAAGCTTTGTATTCTATTTTTCATACTAGGTATTTGACAAAATTCCTAAGAGAGTTACACCATGAGAATCATTCTAATTATTATCCAGTTTTCGCTATCTTCCTATAGATTGTTATTGCTATAAGTGTTGGGATATTGTAGTAACTTAAGAAAAGCTCAAACAAGGTATGTTGGCTAAACTACTCTCTTAGAATTAAATTTCATGATGTTCCCGTATGTTTCAAGTATGGTTGGCTCAAGTTCTTTATTCCCATGTTCCGAGTTATTCCCAATAAATTCGATTGTCCCGAGTAAATAAAGTGTCGAGAATTATGTATTCAAAATGTGTTCCAAATGTTTCTATCATATTATGTTATCCTTTGGGAATGTGTTCAAGAATGATATGTGTATTAAAATGTTATGGCTTTGAGTCATGTTTTAAACGAAAGTCCATTATGCTTAATTTTGAAAGAATACTCCACGTGTCTAAAATTTCAATTGCTTATATGTGTACCCGAAGTCTTGATTTGAAATGCCTTGTTGTTGGTAATCTATAAAGATGCTTGAAAGCAAAAGAAGTGGGATGGAGATGTAAAGCGTGGCCACCGTGCCAATAATGAAAGTTATACTTGTGGCCAATGGTGCCAAGGAAATGAGATGATGGGAGAAAGGTTATGAAATAAGCCTGGATTCAACTGTTTCAAACTGACTTCGAAAATAGATTTGCCTAAAAGCTTATGTACCCAAGTCATGCCCAAATGTGGCTGTTTTAACTAATGCTATGCTTTAGTAGCGGTAAGACGAGGTGATTGATGCACCGCATCATGTGAGTCAGACAGGCAACCCACGCTCCAAAGCTGGATTCACATTTGAGTGAGCAAACTCATAACCCCATAGCACTTTTAGCAGTTCTTAAGTAGTAGCATTTTTCATGTTACCTTCTTTAGTATTCATGATATCAAATTCACATGCTTTACTCGTCTACTATTTTATACTTGTATTGCTTTGTATTACTTAAGTATGCATTATTAGCAATTTCTAAAGACTTGTCCGAGGGTTAAGTTCGGAGATCAAGTGGATGATCTTGATGGGTCTTTTTGACTCACAACTAATGTATGTGTACATGTTCTATTGAGGATGATCCAGCAACTGAACTTATCTCAGCCATTATTACTTTTCGCGAGGCAGTATTAGGTCTATCTTTATATTTAGTTTAGACCTTGGCTTTTGAGTTGCATCTTGTACTTGGTACTCATATTCTAGTACTCCATAACTAAGTTTTTTATTGGGTTGTACCAGATGTTTTGATATTATCCTTCGTTTTCACATTTTTATCTATATAAAACAGATTTAGTAGTATTCAATCTTGTCTATTTCTGCAATTTCAGTATGACTTAGTTTGGTGGGTTCGCTTAATGGGTAGTGACTTATTGGATACCTTGTCACGACCTAAATCTAGATTTGGATCGTAACATTTAAACTGACAAATCTAACCGTGATCCATGACAAGAATAAAAAATTTAAAAAGGAAAGAAAAAGAAAATACAAAAAGAGGAGGAATTATGGGGAAAAAACCCTGTCAGCGGTTGAAAGTGCCCGCATTTAACTTAGCGACTGCCAGCTAATAATAAAACTACGGTCTGTAGCTTAGCTCTAGTACATTCATACCGCAAGACATACAGCTAATTATACTCTTGCACTTTGCCAATTCCACATCTCACCCTTTCTCTCTCTCTCTCTCAGACAGATTTTCAGTCCTTTTCTTTTTTTTTTTGCATTTTTCAAATGGAGCAAATTCAGAGTTAGCTTAGTTGAATACTACATTTATCCCATGTATCTATAGCATCCACTAACATCTCCATCACATAGCAATCGATGTCGGCGATCTACAGTCCATCTCGGAGCTCAGCCAGCTCCAGGTTGCCTTTGGGAGGCGGAGGAGCTTCCAGATTGAGATCTTCTTCGCTTAAGAAGCCACCTGAGCCACTTCGCAGAGCTGTCGCTGATTGTCTCTCTTCTTCTTCTTCTCCTGCTCACCATGGGACCCCCTCCGCCACTGCCTCCGAAGCTTCTCGCACGCTTCGGGTCAGGCTTTCGATCCTCTTTTTACACTATTGAATCTAGGGTTTCTGCAAAATTTTGATTCCAACTTTTTGATAAAATTGAAGGTTTTGTACCTGCTTTTTTATTTAAAGCTCGAGTTTCCCTTTTACGTTTGCCGATGTAATGAGTAGTTGCGTCTTAATCTAGGAAATTGGGTGTGGAATGTCTAGGACTTTTTGATTTATGATGTTGTTAAGTGTAATATAGTCATTTAGTTAGCATGTTTTTAAGATAGGGGATTCTGCTGCAGTCTTTCTGGGTATTGGAAAAGGAGACAAACACAAAAACTTATAGGCTGCAAAAGATCAAAGGAGCAAGTGTGAGGTTTGGATGCTAGCTTTGTTTTGAAAAGATTTAACTACTTTCGCCAATTTGACTAATAATTTGTCAGCAAAAGGAACCGTTCCCAACTTATTGGATTAATAAATACATGAAGATAATCTTATCATGACATACAATCTGAGTGTTCAGACTGATATAGAAACTCTTGCCATGACGGCAAATATCTAAAACAGTTTCTTAGTTGAAATGCATCTATTTTATTTCATACTCAATTGAAGACTTTGCAGTTATCCTAAAACTTAGAAGCTATCATATTTGGGCATTCTATGAGCCTATATGGTCAAAGGTTTTTCGTGTCGGAATTTTGAGGATAATCCCTCCTTATATGTTGTCGCATCCAATTTCTGACATGCTATTTATGTTTCCATAGTTGTGCTTTTATTTAGTAACTGAATTAATGGGACTCAAACTAGTTAAAAGGTAAGTGCTACATTTTTACAAGTGAACTATCACATTATGAATTTTAATGGTGGAATGAATAATAGCTGAATGATCACATATGCTGTTTTTCTTGCCACAAACCTTAACAAGAAAAGTAAATAACTTGTCTTAGCAGGGGATTTTTTCTTCTTAATAGGAGTCATTTAAATTGAAACTTAAGTGGTTACTGGATTATGGTGTACTAGCTCTTTTAGCATAATTGCATTGGTAAAGATGCACACTGTTTGGCATATGTCCTTCTATATTATGGTAATCATGTAGTATGGATTCATTGAAATCCTATGGACCAGCACTTGATGTTTCTAAAATTACAAAATCAGATGAGAAATTGCATTCATTATATAAGCTTATCTTTTTACAGGAATATCTGGCAGCATATCCAACCACTGACTTGGCTTATGTTGTTATTTTGGATCATACAATAGCAGAGCGCGAACGCAGGTATACAATACTTTGTTGATAGATGCAATGGTACACTAACATGCCTATGTAGTTCAAAGCAGTATACTTCTGTATCTGTCTTGTGCTGCCATAACTATACTGAATTTTTTCTGTGCTGAATTTCAAATTTTAGCTAATTGCCATTCTTTTGATTATAAAGTTATCAAGGATTATCTAATTCTTTTCATGTAGATTTAGAACTGTTTAGAAGAGGTTTCTGATGAATGTTTCTTTTTATGTCTTATCTTCTAGTATGGTAGAATGTATATGAGCACTTGTTGAGATGAAGTTAAATCAGTACAAATCCTTTCTCATGAGAAATATGTAAGGAATGCAACATGTACCATGCAACTTTGATTGGCACTATGGGACAATGATGTCAAATTTTGGTAAGGGAAAAGTAGGACTTTTAATAGGCTAAGTTAATGCAATATTATAGGCAAATTCCCATAAACAAAAAATGAAATAGCACAAGCTCATAAGTTGGTGCGTGCTTCTAGTTATCATTGTTCTTTACTATTTTTAGTTAGCAGGAAACTAACAAACCACTAAAGGCATGGCTGATGTCCTCCCTTGCAGGAAGAAAAAGAGAAATTTTACCCTCTCGTGGCGTGCCTAAAAAGCATATTATGTTAAGAATTTAAATGCATTTCCATTAGTAGCTTTTGCAATTTGATCCAAAGCCTAGAAAAGTAATCCCAGTAAAAAGGATTTAGGAGTATCTACCCTTTCTGGACTGGATTTTGATAGTATCTTAATTCTGAATGTGAAATGGTGATATTCTTCAATCGAACTGCGTTACCCTGTATTTTATTTTGTTCATTTTTGATAAGCGTCATTGCACTATATTGTTTAGTTCAAAATTTCTACGCTTTTCTATTACTACCTGATTTACAACTTACATGGCTTATGAATCTTAAAACACAGTAACAGTGACCTAGCACAATATGTTTTTGGTGTCATACTAATTTCCAATTCTTTTTCCGTAGAAGTCTTTAGTTTTTAAAAGACGAAGGTCACAAACAAGTTGTCAAAGTTGATCACCATCAATTTAGAGGTATTTGGCCTAATTTAATAACTACTTCCTGTTTGATTTTTAATCCAAGTTAATATTTTGAGTTACCACGGATGAACATCGTAAACCTGAACATACAACCAAATATACCCAAATCGATATGGAATATGAGCAGTTTCATTACCGTTGAAATTACTACGCTTTACTATTACTGCCTGATTTACAACCTACATGGCTTATGAAACTTAGTTAACACAATAATATTGACTGAGCAAAGTATGTTTTTGGTGTCATACTAATTTCCAATTCTTTTTCCATCGCAGTCTTTCAGTTTTTAAAAGATGGAGGTCACAAACAAGTTGTGAAAGTTGATCACCATCAATTTAGATGAATTTGACATAATATAATAAGAACTGCTTCCTTTAGTGTTTGGTTTTTAATCCAAGTCAATATTTTGAGTTACCACGGATGAACTTCATAATCCTGAAGCATACAACCAAATATACCCAAATTGGTATGGAATATGATCAGGTTCATTACCATTATCTTCTTAACTTCTGAAGGACTAAAGAAAATCGCCTCTTCAAAGGGTGAGGTATTTGATGTTATCTAAAAATATTTAAGACTACTATTTAAAAAGTCCACTTCCAAGGAAAAAAACTATCTAGAAGCCTAAGGACGTGGAAAGATAATCATTAAAAGTGATAAAATTTTAAATGGTATCATATAGCCTTTTCAATAAGATAATTTGTGATCAGCGTAGGATCTAAAAGCTAAAGTAGTAAGAAAAAATGGTGGACGAAAGGCATTTAATGTATATTGAAGTGGAGGCTAAGTTTTATAGTGTTGTTTCTCCATTCGAGACAATATTGTGTTAATATAATTTTTTTTTTGTTAATTATCAATTGTTTCTGAAGTTAATTCTCTATATTGGTATAATTTTATATTTTTTCCAATATGCCCTTCATGAAATGCAGGGTAAAGTTTGCATGTGCTTTGATTTCTGTACTAGGAATATTTTTGTACTTGTCAAGGAACAAGACTTTCTTCCTAACATGGTAAAACACAGTAATTCGTAAAGGTTTTAGTTAGGAAAGTTAGCAGCCCAGTTGATGGGAAGCATCTCGTATCCCAAACCTTGATGTAAACCTGTAAGGCCCACTAATTCAAATTTGGTGCTTGCAAGATAGCTTGATAGGATATTGGATAATTGGATGTTATTCCTCTTTTTGTATGTGAAATCTAACCTTCTTGATACATCTATTATGTGAAAGTACTTCACAATCAAGGAGTCATTGCGTATTTAGTTGCTTAATCACAAACTAAAAAGTTCGTAAGAAGTGCAACATCTCCGATCATAAAGTAATTCACTATGGAAGTTGCTAGATGTTTTTCTCTTAGATGTAAAGAAAGATAGTTTTTTTTGATAAAAGCTCTACATAGGCGAACACTATTGGAAACAACCTCTCTACCTCCACAAGGTAGGGGTAAGGTATGCGTACACACTACCTTTCCCAGACCCCACTATGTGGAATTATACTGGGTATGTTGTTGTTGTTGTTTGCTCTACATAGGCGAACAAGGAAAACATTTTTCCGCAAAAATGATTACTACCATAAACTTCAAATATAGGTACCCATAATTATAGGATATTTTTCTGTGAAGAAGGAAAATAAGAAAAATAATCAATCAGTAAGAAATGTATTGTTTATGTTATTGCTTTCTGTATGTATATACATGAGAATCATTAGTTTTTGTAGCTTACTGCAAAAAGTATCTGCTGGATCCTAGTTCACGCTATACTTGAATATCATGGCAGTTTGCTGATGCTCTTCTTTGCTCTTTTAGTGTGAGGAAATATTGTTACAGCTGAAGCTAGGAAGAAAAAGATCATTAATAGTTTATTGTAGCAGCAATTTTCTTCTGTAATTTTGAACTGTTCTGTTAGGCATTATACTTCTGAAACTACATTTCTCCCCTCTTGATAATTTTTTCTGCTTTATTGCCTATTGGATGTTCACATTTCCTATAACCATTACTTTGTAATCTGTCCAACTTATGTCCTAATTTTCCCTTTTTAATTTTGAATCAGCCCAGCAGTTGTAGCAAAATGTGTGGCGCTGTTGAAACGGTATCTCTTAAGGTAGTTTCGTCCTGTAACTTATGTTTCTTTCTTTCCCATTGAAAATCCAAGGTTCATATCTCACTGGACCACTGGCATTTAGCTTAATGAGATTGTCATCATTATACATTTTATAACAGCTTTCTTTTTTTAACAGTATTTTGTGACAGCTTTCTGTTACCACCAAATTCATCATACTCAATTTGCATGAACCTGATATTGCTTTCCTTCTTTACCATCTATTGATGTTTAATACTGTAAGATCTTAGATCTGTGACAGTTGTAAAAACCTCATTGGTGTTAAAAGACAAGTTTTTATTAGAATTTATTGCAGTATTTGTAGAATGAGTAAGTTGATTCAACATTCACTCACAAATTGTTAAAAAGTAATTCCAATGGAGTTGAGCTATTAAGTTCTTTGTATCAAAGAAATCTTTTAAAAAAACTACTGTTACCATCCTCAGAAAAAAAAAAACTTGAAAGAAATCATTTTTATTATCAATCATTATCGTAGGAATTTGACAAGGTCAAAAGAGAACATAGAAAAAACAAATAAATTATTTTAGGTTAAGAGCATTTTGTAAACCAACAAACTCTTCATAAATTACCAAGTTCTAGTTTCAATTCTTGTAGGGAAGAACATACACGCTTCCTCCATTTAATCATTAGCATGAAGCATCAATTTGTTTGGCAAATTTTGGCATGAAGATTTTAGAATAAGCAAGTTGATCCTTCATTTACTGAGTTTTTAAAGTACCACATTTGTTTCATTCTATATGATAGTATTTAATAGGGAACATAGTTTAAAATTTGTCTGACTTCATTAAAGTAATAGTTATAAAGTTAGTTTGATTGAGAAAATGTAGTGTTAGATAGTTATGCATTATGTATATAAGTAGTCTAATCCCTCATTGGATTTGGAGTAATATGTACTATGCAGAGCATAGCTATAAATAGGGCTTCTTCTTGTATTATATTGAAAAGTGATATCAATAATATAATTTTTCTGTGTTTTCTCACATGGTATCAGAGAAATCGTGAGAGATTCATCGCTGTGCAAAAATACCAGCGACTCCGGGAAGAAAAAAATCAGTTAACCGAAAAATTTTCCGGTTACCGCAGGTCTGTCCGGTTAAAACTCCTTTTCTGTCAGTGTTGTGCAAAAACCAACACCACCACGAGGTAGATCAGCCTCCGGCGACTAGCCCCTGAAATTTTCTTCAGCAGAAACCCTCACACGCGCTGCCGGCAAAATTTTTCACGCGAGATTCCACGTCATGCGCCGCCGCGTGAGGCACTCTCCAGCCATTTTTTGACAAAATTTCTTCTTGACAGTTGGCTCGTGAGGTGATTTCGAGCCTACCCATCCAGATTACACCAAATTCCGACAACTTTTTTATTTTCCGGCGACTCGTAGATTCTGGCGATTGTTCAAATTTCCGACGGCTACAATGTCCTTTTTCTGCTGCTTCTTGACTGTTGTTTGTGACTTCTTGATTATTTGGTCCAACAATGTCTTTGGGATTTGATGTATTTGATTCTAAAAACACAGGTTCTGAAAATTCAAGCTTCATGATTACGTCAGAACCCTGTGAAGTTCAAACTATTTAGACTGGGCTTCCTTTGTTGAGTTGTGGTGTAAGGGTCAAGATGTTCAAGATCGTTTAACCAAAAAGGCTAGTGAGGGAGATGAAAAGGCTAAACCACTTTGGGAGAAGATCGATGCTCAATTATGTAGTATCCTGTGGCGATCTATTGATCCCAAGTTGATGCCCTTGTTTCGTCCTTTCCAGACATGTCATTTAGTTTGAGAAAAGGCTCGCACTTTATACACTAATGACATATCTCGTTTCTATGATGTGATATCGCAGTAACAAACTTAAATAAACATGAATTCGATATTTCTACTCGGGACAAGTACATGCAGTCATGGAAGAATTTGAGATGTTGGTGCTAGTTTCTGTTAGTGTTGAAAAGCAACAAGAACGACATACGATGTTTCTAGTTCTTACCCTTCCTAGACTTCCTAATGACCTTGATTCAGTACGTAACCAGATTTTGGCTAGTCCGACTGTCCCTATAGTTGATGAATTATTCTCTCGATTACTTTGCCTTGTTGCGAGGTCTAGTCACACACTAATCTCATCACAGATAGTTGACTCCTCTGTTCTCGCATCCTTGGGAAATCAGGTATCTCATACTATGGAGGATAGATGAGGAGGTGGTCGTTTTGGAAGGTCTCGATCCAAGTGTTCTTATTGTAATAAGCTTGGATATACCCGTGAGGTGTGTTACTCTTTGCATGGTCGACCACCTAAAAATTTCCATGTTGCTCAAACCGAGACTATAGGTAACCATGGGTCTTCTTTATCTGAAGGGGAATATAATGAGTTCCTTCAGTATCGAGCAAGTAAGCAGACATCTCCACAAGTAGCCTTCGTTGCTCAGACTAATGCTTCTGTTGCTAGTAATTCCTTTGCCTGTGTTTCTCAGTCTACTACTCTTGGACTGTGGGTCATGGACTAAGGCGCCTCTGATATTATCTTTGGTAATAGGTCACTTTTGTCAATTATTGTTTATTCACAGTCTCTTTGGTATAGAAAATCAACTTCGGGTAAAGGACTGTTGTTTGAGGATCGAGGCCATGAGCAGATCGTTGGATACACAGACACTGATTGGGCAGGATCACCTTTTGATAGACGTTCTACGTTTGGATATTTTATTTTAGTAAGAGGTAACGTGGTGTCTTGGAAGAGCAAGGAGCAAAATGTAGTTGCTCGGTCTAGTGCAGAAGCTGAATATCGAGCAATAACTATGGAAGCACGTGAGCTAGTTTGGATCAAACAACTGCTCAAGGAATTGAAATATGGAGAAATTAGTCAGATGGAACTGGTGTGTGATAATCAAGCTGCTCTTCATATTGCGTCAAATCCGGTGTTCCATGAGAAAACTAAACACATTGAGATTGACTGTCACTTCGTCATAGAAAATATACTCTTAGGAGATATCGTTACAAAGTTTGTGAAGTCGAATGATCAGCTTGCAGATATTTTCACCAAGTCCCTCACTGGTCCTCGTGTTAACTATATTTGTAACAAGCTTGGTACATATTATTTATATGCCAGCTTAAGGGGGAGTGGTAGATAGTTATGCATTATGTATATAAGTAGTTTAGTCCCACATTGGAATAGGAGTAATATGTATTATGTAGAGCATAACTATAAATATGGCTTCTTCTTGTATTATATTGAAAAGTGATATCAATGATATAATTTTCCCGTACTTTCTCACACATAGTATAAGGCCCTGCTAGGAAAGTAGTTATGGAGATTCGGGACAAAGGAAAGTCCTTTATGGAGGGAGGTGATAGCGGCTAAATATGGGGTCATGGGATGGGGTGGAGGACAAAGAAAGTCACTATGCTTTATGGATGCGGATTGTTGATAAATATATTGAGGGGATGGGAATAGTTTAGTGTAAATATATCCTTTTGGGCAGGAGATAGGAACGTTAGTTTTTGGGACAAAGGTGGTATGGGGATAACACTTTGAGCAATATGTTCCCTAACATTTACAACATTTCATGTCAAAGGGAGATGATAGTCCAACGTAGAAAAGTGTTTTGGGATGTGAGTTTTAGGAGAAACTTTTAGGATTGGGCGGTGGGCGAAGTTCCGAAGTCTAATTGAGCTACGTCTAAAACAAAGTACATTACAAGATTGCCAGGATGTATGGAGATGAGATTTGAGGAATAATGGTTTTCTCGGTTAAACCTTTGTATAGAAAGCTCCTGATTAGGGAGAAGGTTGCTTTTCCGCATAGTTCCATTTGGATCCCAAAGGCATCGAGAAAGATTTGCTTCTTTACTTGGTTAGCAACTAGAAGAGTAATCTTGACGGCTGAGAACCCGAGGAAGAGGAAGAGTACCTATGTCAGTTGGTGTTTCATATGTAAATGTTCGGGGGAAGACGTTGACCACCTTCTCATTCATTGTTTGATTGCATCGAGGTTATGGTGGGAGATTCTTAATTGGTATGGTATATCTTGGGTGGTGCCGGGCACAATGAAAGAGGTGATCTTTAGTTGGGAAGAAAAGGGTAAACATGGCATGGAAGCTTCCAGCGCTAGCTCTTTTGTGGGTCATTTGAAGGGAAAGAGATAGGAGAGTTTTTGAGGGTGTCCAAATGAACTTTGTTCCGTTGAGAAGTAGTCTTTTGTCGCTTATTTCTATTTGATGCACCCATAAGCTAAGTTGCTACGACACGGCAGTTTAGGTGCGACACCTGTGTTGACACGACTCTAGTATGTGTGTGGGTATGAGATCTCTATCGGATTTGGTCAAACAACTTTGGGTATTTTGACCATGACGACAGAAAAGTTCGAGACGAGATACAATTTGATTCTCGAAATCAAAACCAAAACTTGGTTAAATTTGAAGAAAATTGCATACTTTATTTAGGAAATCAATCATTTACTTATCCACACTTTACAAGCTATACGTAAGTATTCCAGAATATTTTTCATAATTTAAAAATATTCTTATATTTTTATTTTTTTGAATTATTTTTAGCCAGATCCCCGCACCGGTATCCGTATTAGGATCCGTATCCCCGAATCTTAGAATTTACATCTCGAAGGATCCGACCTCTAGATCCGCACCCGTGTCGGACACCCGTACCCATGTCCGAGCAACTTTGTTCATAAGGTTACAATATTGCATAAATGACTGCGTGTCGTTCGTAGAAAACCATATTTCTAATTGTATACGTGCATGTTTTTTCGCCCAATCATTATTAATAAAGTTTATTACTTTATAAAAAATCAATATTAAGAGCTTAATGGTAAAATGAATTTCAAGAATGTTCCAGAAAGAAAACAACAACAACAACAACAACAACCCAGTGTAATCCCACTAGTGGGGTCTGGGGAGGGTAGTGTGTACGCAGACCTTACCCCTACCCTGGGGTAGAGAGGCTGTTTCCAAATGACCCTCGGCATCCTTCCCTCCAAGAACTCCCCACCTTGCTCTTGGGGTGACTCGAACTCACAACCTCTTGGTTGGAAGTGGAGGGTGCTTACCATCAGAGCAACCCACCTTGTC
>AWOL01S0043802.1:65920-70920 GCA_000715115.1 Nicotiana otophora
ACAACAACAACAACAACCCAGTATAATCCCACTAGTGGGGTCTGGGGAGGGTAGTGTGTACGCAGACCTTACCCCTACCCTGGGGTAGAGAGGCTGTTTCCAAATGACCCTCGGCATCCTTCCCTCCAAGAACTCCCCACCTTGCTCTTGGGATGACTCGAACTCACAACCTCTTGGTTGGAAGTGGAGGGTGCTTACCATCAGAGCAACTCACCTTGTCTAAATTGAAATGGAGGGAGTTATGTGTGTTCAAGGAAAACCGAAAACCAAGCTGGAGAAACAAATTTTTTTATTTGATTTGGTTTGATTTTTAAGTTTAAAAAACCAACAAAATTTGGTTTGATTTGTTTTGGTTTTAAGCAAAAAATAACCGAAAAACGAACCAAACTGACTATATAAATACTCTATTAAAAAATTATAATTATGCACGCACATATAATTTTATATATTTTTGAGAGTAATGCTTTTGGCGATATCTTTGACTTGATTGGTTTATTCTGTTGGTGTTGATCGTTAATTATGTCGGAGGCTTAGTCCCACGTCGGAATAAGAGTAGTATGTATTGCGCTTGGGGACAACAAGGATGGAATGTTACTTTTAGGAGGGCCTTGAATGACTGGGAATTAGAGAGGGTTGTGGATTTCTTTAATATCTTGGAAGAATTTCAAGGTCTCGGAGAAACTGAAGATAAACTTTGTTGGAACCTTTGCAGGAATGGGAATATTACAGTCAAATCCGCATATACCTTAATTTCTACTCCAAACCAACAGTTAGAATATGTGGCCCTGGAGGTACTTTTGGAAAGTCGAGGCACCTCTCAAGTATGCTTTTCATGGTTAGTTGCAAGAAAGGCTTGTCCAACCCAAGAGAACTTGAGAAAATAAGTTTTCAGTTATGCTCTAGGTGCCTATTATGTGGTACAACTATAGAAACTAATAGCCATTTGTTTCTTCATTGTCCTTTTACTGACCAATTGTGCCAGCTCTTTCTTAATATTGTGGTCCTTAAATGGAGCATGCCAACAAACACTTGTGATTGCTGAAGTGTTGGAATTACAATGGGGGTATAGTGAGACAGAAGAAATGGTGGAGATTGGTTCCTACTTGCATTTGGTGGACAGTTTGGAAGAAGAGAAATTTAAGAACTTTTGAAGACAAGCAATTCTTTACAGAACATCAAGATGAAGTGTTTTCTTTTGTTTCATTTCTGGTGTAAAGAAAGCTGTGTAGAGGAGGCAAAATCTCTAGTAGACCTGATAGGTGCACAGTAATCTTAGGCGGACATAGCTGGTTTTTGTTTTCCTTGTAAATATGGATTGGCATTGCCCTAATGCTGTTTTTATTTATTAATGTTCATGTTACCATTATAAAAAAAAGTAGTATGTATTGCGTGGATGTAGATATAAATAGGGCTCTTTGTATTATAATAAATTAGCTTATATCAATAATATATTTTTTCCCGTGCTACTTCTCACATGGTATCATAATTTTGGTGAGATAATTATCAACGTGCGTCACTCCAACGACATAAGGAAGAAAGAGCTCAGTCGTGGTGCAATTTGACAGTGACCTAAGTGGCTATTTGCATCAACCTTTAGATCTGACGATGTTGTGCGAAAATCAACACCACCACGAGGTCCACCATAGTTCGACGACCATGCTCTAGTCACACCCTCCGGCAGATCTCATGTCACACGTCGACATGTGCCTAGTAGGTCCCCAGAATATTTTGCAAGTTCTGTTCACGCGCCGGCGCGTGAGCCCCTTTTTCGGCATATTCCAAGTTTGATTTTCCTTCTGCGGTGGTCGCCTGCCTCTTCTGACTTAACCTATATAATTTTGTGAATTTTCAGTCAGTTTTTCAAGATAGTTCTTCAATTATCCCGCAAGATTTACTGATTTTCGGTCACTTCAAGTGAAGTTCTTGGTTTCCTAAGGTCGTCTTTCCCTTTCCAACTCCATCTAATTGAAAAATCTTTAGTTTCTGCCATCGGCATAAAGTTCAAAATTGTTTCGTATTCTGCCAGAAGCGAACTTGTTCTGACTTGGCATTCCAAGGTTAACAATATAAGTTTTAGTCAAGAGTTTGAGAAATTTGTTGTAGCAAAATGAGATCCAATACTATGAATAATTAGATGGTTTTTCTATCAGATTATATTGAGTTCTTTCAGTACAAAGTAAATAGACATATTTGAAGATAACTTCCGTTGTTCAAACAGGTAATTGCGTGACTTGTGTTTCCCATTCTTCTTCTTCTTCCGACTTTTGGGTCATTGATTTAGGTGTATCTTATCACATTTATGGTAACAAATCTCTTTTCACTACTATTTCTTACTCTTAATCACTCTCAATAGTCACAATGACCAAGGGATCTCAAACCATGGCAACTAGAATAGGTCATAGTCCACTTACTTCCTTACCTTTGAATTCATTTTTTTATGTTCCCGGTAGTCCTCTTAATATCATATCTCATTATTTGCTTAGCCAAATCATTTAACTACTTTATTTTATTTCTTGATGACTTTGTTTTTATATATGAATGTAGTATGGGGCAGATCATTGGTGCGTGAATCAAATGGACTTTATTACCTTATTCTTGCTAAATCACATAGACTCACATCTTATTCTCCTTCAACAGCTTGTGTGAGTCGTGTTAGCGCGATAAGCATACTCTCCCCCATTTCTCTCGACGTCTTGATAATTGGGCAGAGTCACCCTTCACTTAGTCCATGATGTTTGGGATCCTAGTTGGATCAGTTCTACCTTGGTATTTTGTTACTCTATCAGGTTCACTGATGATTATTTCAGGTGCACTTGGATATTCTTGATGAAAAATCAGATCTGAGTTACTTTCTGTTTTCCAAACCTTCCACGCCAAAAAATCCAAAATCAATTTGGGGTTTCTATCTGCACATTTCATAGTGATAATGTAGAGTATTTGTCTTCTCCATTTCAGCAGTTTACGAACTCTCATGGGATCATTCAACAAACATCTTATTCATACACATCTCAACAAAATTAGGTAGCTGAAAGGAAGAATAAGCATCTCATTGAGACTACTTGTACCCTTCTCATAAAATTTCATGTTCTGTTGCGATTAATCGCATGCTATCCTCAGTATCCAGAATCAAGTTCTATTTTTTTTCTTGTTTCTCCACTTACCTTTGTTCTCTCTTCCACTTCGTGTCTTTGGGAGCACATGTTTTATTCATAACCTTATACAAGGAAAATATAAGTTAGTTCCCCGTGCTCTTAAATGCGTATTTCTAGGTTACTCGCGAACAGAAAAGGGATATTGATGTTATTCACTTGACCTCTAGTTTTGCCTTATGTTTGCTGATGTTACCTTCTTTGAACCCAGCAATACTTCACAGGTTCAGGTGATCACTTAGGCGATCACTTAGGCATTTCTGAGGTGTCACCAGTTCTATCTTTTGGAGATTCAGTCACTTTCTCCTCTATATCTTCCTCCACAACTCCAGCTCCACCACCAACAACTTCAGTTCCATTGCCCACAGCTCTAGCTCCACCACCTACAACTCCAGTTTTATCACTTACATGTCCAGTTCCTTTTACAGCTCCACCACTCCTGACTTATCATTGCTGTCGGCGTAAAACATTTGGTCCAGATGATTCACATCCTGTACCAGGTCCTTCACTTACTGCGGACTTGTCTTTTTCTAGTCTACCGTTCGCACTTCGAAAGGTATTAGATCCACTCTTAATTCTAATCCCCATTATACTTGTATGAGTTATCATCGTTTATCTTCACCCAATTTTGCCTTTGTGTTATCCTTATCCTCTATTTTTATCAAGCGCTATCTTATTCTGGATGGCGACATGCTATATTTGAAGAGATGTCTGCTTTACATGCTAATGGTACTTGGGAGCTTGTTCCTCTACCTCCGAGTAAATCTACCATTGATTGTCGTTGGGATTATGCAGTCCAGGCTGGTATGGACGTCCAAATTGATCGGCTTAAGGCCTCCCTTGTTGCCAAAGCGTATACTTAAATATTTGGGCTTGATTATAGTGATCATTGTCGTTGGGATTATGCAGTCCAGGCTGGTATGGACGGCCAAATTGATCGGCTTAAGGCCTCCCTTGTTGCCAAAGGGTATACTCAAGTATTCGTGGCTAAACTAGCATATGTCCGACTTTTTCTATCCATCTCTATTGTCCATCATTGACCCTTTTATCAGTTGGACATTAAGAATTCTTTTATCCATGTTGACCTTGAGGATAAGGTTATATGGAGTAACCACCTGGTTTTGTTTCTCAGGCGGAGTCTAGTGGCCTTGTATGCCGATTGCACTGGTCACTCTATGGTCTGAAATTGTTTCTTCGAGCTTGCTTTGGTAAGTTTAGCACAGTTATTCAGGAGTTTGGCATGATTTGTAGTGAAGCTAATCACTTTGTGTTTTATCGGCACTCTACGCCAAATCTAAGTATTTATTTGATGGTTTATGTTAATGATATTGTTATTGTCAGTAATGATCAGGATGATATCACTAGTTTGAAGCGACATCTCTTTAAACACTTCTAGATTAAGGATCTTTGCAGATGAAAGTATTTTTTAGGTATTGAGATCGCTCAGTCTAGATTATGTATTGTTATTTCACAACAGAAATACGGCTTAGACATTTTTGAGGAGACTGGTAATGACGGGTTGTATACCCGTTGATACTCTTATGGATCCAAATGCTAAATTTCTACTAGGACATGGGGGGCCTCTTAGCGATCCTACAAGATATAGGCGACTGGTTGGTAAGTTGAATTACGTCGCTGTGACCAGACCTGACATTTCCTTTCTTGCGAGTGTTGAGTCAATTTATGGACTCTCTTCGTGATAGTCATTAGGATGCAGTTGTCCGGATTCTTCGGTATAAGCCCCAGGCAAAGAACTATAGTTTGAGAATTGAGGCGATGAATAGATTGTTGGATATGCTGACGCTTATTGTGCAGGATCACCTCCTGATAGACGTTCTCCATCTGGATATT
>AWOL01S0043802.1:73420-98655 GCA_000715115.1 Nicotiana otophora
CCAGAATAAATGGGCAATAGTTAGGAGAGGTGCGNACATGTAGGTGTTCTAAATTCCTATGACCGAGTCTTTCTGGCCCATGTGAACATCTTTTCTTAATGTATTAAAGAGGGACTCTCTAACCGGTGAAAAGTGGTGGGTGTCCACTAACGGTCATTCCTGGCTCGGCTCCGATAACGCAATTCCGGGAGGAGTCGGTAGTTGGGCATTGGATCCCTTCGGACTCGGAGATTGTGTGACGCAATAATTCATCTTGATTAGAGGTAGGACGAAAAAGTATTGAGGAGAAGTGATTGGGCAAGACATGACACTTCTTCAGTTTATTGAGGACATGACCCTAATTAGGATGGTGTGGAGGTCGAGAATTAAGTTAGAAGGTTAGTAGGTAGTCGTAGTATTATTCTCATAATTCCTTATTCTTAGATATCTATTACTACTTGATGTTGTTTCTGCTTTGGTTTTATGATTACCTTGCTGTTGTTACTGCTTCTTTTCCATTGACTTCTTCAATGTTGTATTTCTTTCTCTAAACTACTGTGACTATGCTTGCCTTGAGCCGAGGGTGTATCGGAAACAACCTTTCTACCTGCAAAGGGTAGGACTAAGGCCTGCGTACGCACTACCTTCCCCAGACCCACTTGTGGGATTTCGCTGGGTATGTTGTTGTATAATTCATCTTGATCTTCTGTGTAGAGCTATTTTGTATCTTCAAAACACCTCGAATTCCTTTTTTCCAAATAGTCCACCAAATAGCTGCCAGTATAATTTTCCATCTGTTCTTGTTAGAAGTAGAGCTTTCCCCTGTGTTCCAACTAGACAAAAGTTCAGAAGTTCTTCCTGGCATTGTCCATATCTAATACCCCTGAGATTGATAAACAATTGCCATAGCTGACTAGTCACTCTACAGTGTAGAAACAGATGGCTAATTGTCTCAGTATCTTGTCCACATATAACATCTTAAGCAAATTGGCATTCCCCTTCTCCTTAGATTTTTCCGAGTGAGCACTGCTTCATTAGCCACTAGCCAACTGAGACATGTCCCTTTGTATGATACTCCCTCCGTTCCAATTTATGTGAACCTGTTTGATTGGGCACGGAGTTTCAGGAAAAAAAAAAGACTTTTGAAATTTGTGGTCCTAAACAGGTCAGAATATTTGTATGGCTATAATTTTTTTGAAACTTGTGGTATTAAACATGCCATTTTATTTGTGTGGTTATAGAAGTTTCTCATTATGGGTAGAATTGGAAGTTTAAGTTAAATTGTTTCCAAGTTTAGAAAGAGGTCATTCTTTTTGGAACGGACCAAAAAGGAAATACGTTCACATAAATTGGAACAGAGGGAGTATCACTTTCCAAATATGTTTCCATGTCCATAAGTTGATTTGAGATCACTCCTGATTTCCGTCCTTGTATGCTGTGCTAATTGTGTAAGTCTCACTGCTATATTTACTCCATGTAAGAGTTTCTCCTCCTCCTTGTAATCCTCTCAATTGATTTGAGGTAATGTAGAATTCTGTTATTCTGGGCATTTCCAATCCTGTAGCAGCCTTTTGAAAGTTATATTCCATCACCGAGTACCCCATACCTCCTTACTCCCTGTTGGTTTAGAGCATATAAATCAGGAAATAGATGCTTCAAACTTCCAGTTCTCAACCCGTTGTAAAGGTTTTTGAATTACAGAAATATAAATGGAAGTAAAGTTTCTGAAAAAGATCATTTTTATGATCATTCATCTATGTGGGAATTTGACAAAGTGGAAAGATAACATGAAGAAATGATTGCTGGTTATAAGAATTAACTATGACAAACAAATTCATTATAAAAGTCATGCTATAGTTTCAGTCCTTGGAGCGATAAACTTACTATAACCTACATTACATTTACTCATCAGCGTGAAGCGTAAATTTGGTTGCTACAAATTTGGGATTTGAAATATAAGAGGAGACAATGTAATTACATCATCAGCGGGCTATAACTACTCTTCCTTGGATCTGATTCAGCCAATTTCATATATTGTAATCACTTTAATTAAACTTGTATTGATAAACAATGAGCGACCTACGGAACTGAATCAATCCTGACTTTCCCCTCTCACAAAACATTAGTGGGGCCAGTTCAAGTGACCTTCTCAAATTTCATGTTTGCCGTGCTTATAATATCCTAATTTCAGCTGAATACTATGGTCATTTACTTCTCTTACCATGAAAAACCATAAATCTCTCACCATTACAACTCTGCTTTATGTTTGTTACAGATATAAACCCAGCGAGGAGACATTGGTACAGATCGACCGATTTTGTGTAAGCATCATTTCTGAATGTGATGTGGGTCCCAACCGAAAATTGGCTCCATGGTCACGTTCTTTAAGTCAACAAAGTGGTGCATCTACAACATCAACTACTGTATCACCTTTGCCTGTTTCAAGTTATGCATCAGGAGCACTTGTGAAGTCCTTAAATTATGTTCGTTCTCTAGTCGCGCAATATATCCCAAAACGGTCATTTCAACCAGCGGCTTTTGCTGGAGCAACATCTGCATCAAGACAAGCACTTCCCACGCTGTCATCTTTATTGAGCAAATCCTTCAACTCCCAACTTAGCCCTGCAAATGGTAAAGAATTATTGGAGAATAAGGATGTGTCTACTGTTTCAACTTCAGAGTCACCTATTGCTGAAGAAATTAATAGAATGGAAGATCATGAACTCACTGCTTTTGATGTTTTCAAGTGGCGTTGGTGCAGAGATCAACAATCGTCACCATCTCTATCCAAAAGGTAGTTAATTTGTTTCCTAGCGGTCTGCAATTTCTATTCACTCAGCGTGGCATTTACTAATTATGGAAACCTCAACTTTCAGTGACCATCTTTTGAATCCCAAAGATGTCAGTGCACATAATTTCCTAGAAGTAGGTGCAGCAGCTCTTCTTGTTGGTGACATGGAAGCAAAAATGAAGGGTGAGCCTTGGAAAATCTTTGGCAGTACGGAGATGCCTTATCTAGATCAACTTTTACAGCCTTCACTGCTCACGACTGTGACCAATTCTGCATCTGCTCGTGCCCACTTAAGAGCAATAACAGCTCTAAAACGTTCTAAACCAGGGCCTCAACAACTATGGTAAATTCAACTTGCACTGTTTCTCTTCTATATCTTTTTGAATTTTTGCATCTTAATGTTGCTTGAGGATGCTTTGTAATATGATAAAAAACAATCTCAAATTCTTAATGGAAGTGAAAGGGGATTCATTTTGTCCAGTGAATTCGATGTCTTCTTTCACACTAGATGTGCTTTGTGCAAGCTGATGTATAAGTTGATTTTTATTTGTTTCAGCATTGGTGCTTATTTTTACGTGCTATTATATCTTGAATAGTATATAGGTACAAAAGCATGTGGAGCTTTTACTTAAAGTTATAGAAAAATGGACTCCGTAATCTGTATTATCAGAAGTGTTGAAAACCCTTCTTTATCTCAACGATGTACCCCTAAAAGAGCAATAGTATAATCTCAAGTCATGCAAAGTAATGAATCTAAACCATTGAAGCTCTAATTATTGTAATACTAACTTCTTTCCTTATATATGTATAAATCAGGGAGGATTCTCCAGTGAGCACTTTCCGTCCCCGTGCAAAGCCGCTTTTCCAGTATCGACACTACAGGTATATCATAAGGCATTACTTACTAAAAAAGTATGTCATGTGGCATTTTCTTTAAAATAATTCAAGTGCTTAGTTCTCTCTATAAGCAACTTTTTCAATGCGAGATCAAGAAATTTTACGCTTTTCAAATTGTAGATGATCTTGAGTTCTTATGTCTAACCATTGATTCTTCAAATTTGGTGGCCAATTTATTCTATTTTGTTTATGATATGAATTAAAATGCGGAATACAAGAAATTAAAGATAAAGGAGATGATACGGCCCAAGATAGCCAATAAGCCATTGGATCCAATTGGAGGCCACTTTCGTAATAGGGCGGCTAAATTTGCAATTTGGCCAACAGTTGAAGCTACATTGTGTTTGGTGGCTATACTTGTAATACTTATCACCTTAGGTTAGTATAAGAGTATTTTGGTCATGTTAGTCTAAGTTGCTCCGACACGTTAGTTTATGAGCCGCACCCGTGTTGACAGACCTGCCCAAAGCCTAGCCTTAGCCCCCGTTTTTGAAACACTTAGAAAGAATCACCTTCCTAACCTGTTTCCGTTTCTTTGCTATGAACACAAGTCGTTCATAGCCCACTTAGTCAAGATCACAAGCCGATCTTGACACACTAAGACCTGCCCATGCCCAGCCTTAGTACCACTTCGTCTTCGTCTTCGTCTCGGAGACCCTCTTCTTCATTTGAAGACCCTCTCCTTCTGCTCAAGACTTAGCCTTGATTGTGGGTATGGGATCCGTACCGGATCTGGTCAAACAATTTTGAGTACTTTGACCACGACAGACGGAAAAATTCGAGACGAGATACAATTTGATTCCCCAAATCAGAACCGAAACTAGGGTAAATTTGAAGAAAATAGCATACCTTATCTAGGAAATCAATCCTTTACTTATCTAAAACTTGAGAATAAAAAAGAAATCCATGCTTTACAAGCTATCCGTAAGTGTTTCACAATATTTCTCATAATCTAGATATATTTTTATTTTTTTGAAATTATTTTTAGCCGGATCCCGACACCCGTATCCGTACTAGGATCTGTATCCCCGAATCGTAGAATTTACATCTCGAAGAATCCGACCTTTAGATCTGCACCGTGTTACGAATAGACAAAACTCACTAGCCAAGAGATGAATAGACATTCATCCTCTATCAAATTTTCACTCTCAAAAGTGTTTCTTGTAGCTAAAGAAAAAATAAATTTAATTTCATGGCAAGCATTCAAGGAAACACCTTCAAATTCATGATTTCCAACCAATGGCACAAACTAATTTGAAGCTTTTCAAGTTCACATTCATTAACAATTTGATCTCCAAAATCATATTCAACTAGTGTATGGTCACAACTTTCCTTTTGCGTGTCATCACAAAGTAAAGAATCTTGAATATCACAAGTAGTTACATTATCGCTCGCAATCAAGTCACTAACAATGTCATTTGAAGTAACTAGAGAGTTGGGATTAACCATTTTACCTTAATAAGCAACTATAGAAGCCTCTTTACCTTGGTCTTCCAAATTTGAGCTCACTTGCGTATTTGAAGAAGAAACTTCAACTTCTTTTGCATTGCCCAAGTCATGAAGTTCTTCCCATGTTCTCTCTCAAATTGGCTCATCTTCACAATTAGCTACAAAAGAATCCAAACAACTAAAGGAAGAAGGTTAGAAAGATTAGAGTTATAATAAGATATACTGTCACTCACACTCTCTTGTTTTTCTCTTATCTCATCTTGTTTTCTCTCTCTCTTTTCATTTTTCTTTTCGGTTTTTGCTTTTTTCTCCTTGTGACAATCCACTCTCATTTTGCAAATCATGCTTTCCTTTTTCCTCTCTAGGATTGCCACTTTTCTTTCCCTTACTCATCTCTATCTTTTCTCTCTCATTTATTTCATTAGGAGTACAATACGTTCAAGAGTTCCCATTGAGTCATTGGAAAGACTCTTGACTTCAAGTTTCAATTTGGCATAGCTAGAAGCGTCTTGCTTTTCATCAACTTTCAAACCTTGAGTGGAAGTGATAAATAGACCTTGGGCCTAACTCAACATCAAAAGCTATCTTATGAGGTGAGGATTGTCCAATACCATATAAGGAGAACAATGACCTCAAATCCCTCCGATGTGGGACAACTTAACACTCCCCCTCACGCCCAGGCCTGCAAACTGGAGCGTGGACAACATAAATGGGGGCACAACATCGGCAACAATAATTGGGATGGGCCTGGCTCTGATATCATGATAAATGGACCTTGGGCCTAACTCAACACCAAAAGCTAGCTTATGAGGTGAGGATTGCCCAAGACCATATAAGGAGACCAAGGACCTCAAATCCCTCCAATGTGGGACAACTCAACAGGAAGTTATGTTGACATGAAAGAAAGTCACAATCAAAGCAATTAGACAAGCCAAATAATTCACAACCAAAATAAAGAGAAAAGCACAAAAGAAGTAGCACAACATAAAATATGCACTCAAAGTAAACTAGATTATCGCTAGTATGGATCAAATACCAAGTTGTATTCTAGCAATGTTAAGAGATAAGGAAGAAACTGAAGTAAGGAAAATTAATCCGTGCAACCTGAAATTCTAGGAAGTTCTCACGACTGCAACAGCTCACAGTTGTAAGAGATTTTGCAGTATTACACAAATGAAATTCCTATTGGAATTCACTACTAATCTTCAATCAGTTCCCACTAGAAGGCAAACAATGCAGCCTCCCCAATCAATACAACTGAACTGTGCAGACTGTCACTCAAACTGCTAGGGAAATTGTCACTTGTTCTCCAACTCAGTTTGGTCCAAACTCAACAAATTAGTTGCAAGACTGCTGTGAAAATTTCTGGCAAGTTTCTGATCAGAAATTGACAGAAACTGGGCACAAAACTGCAGTCAAACAACCTGAAATTTCTAGCGAACAGTGCAGGAACTTATCTGAAACTGCAGAACCTCAAATTATAAGGATTTCAATCAAAATCTACCCAGAAATAAGCTTAATAGTGAACAGAAACTGGTAGCAATCAGCAGCTTCCTCAAACTGGTGTAAAACTTAAGTTTCCATTCACCTCAAGACCAGTCCAATCTCAAGAATCTTACCTCAAAACTCAGAAGCAAACAACAGATGTTAACCAAACTTCAAAACTCTCAATAGCTATGAACCAGTTCTACCAAACCAGTAAAGAACACATAGAAAAGTACAAGCAGTTAAGAAGTACAGCAAAAAAAAGGAGAATTTCAGCTATCAATTTACTCCTCAAATTTACCACAAACAGTGACTAACTTCAACTGCTCACTGTTCAGAATTTTGAATTCTTAGTGCACAGAGAACTGATGTACAATGCAGAAATTTGCTGTCAAATACTGTCCCAAATTGAGTTCCTTCTCTGCAGAAATTTGCAGCTAACTGGTGCATATTCTGGTATAAAACTGTGAGGGAATTCTGGACTGAAATGGCATAACTATAGCAGCAAAAATATTAAAGACTCAACAGTTTTCTTCCATTCAGCAATATAGAAATATGGTGCTATGCCAATACCAACTGAATATTTCATCACAAGGGGTCTCAAAACAGCAGCTAACTCAGCAGAACTCAAGCGATTTTCAGCAGCAAATCAGATTTTGAACTGAAGCACACTTTCAACTAACACAAATTTCAGTCCACAAAGCAATAACACCCTCAAGTCGATTCAAACTCAACCAATCCCAGAAATCAAAGATGAATTTCTGTTTTTAATTCATCTAATTAGCTCATAATTCCCTTCAACTTTCAGTAAAACAAAGCTGAGCTTCACTAGTTTAGAAGATCAAAGTCAACAAGGAGATATGAAGAAATAGATAAACTCAGTTTAGAACAAAAGAACACATATATTGATTTCTATTTTTGTGTGTGGAAATTTTCATTTTTTTTTTTTTTTTTTGCAATTTTCTGATTTGATAAATCAAATTCTAGCCAATGTATGTAGAAACAAACAAATCCAAGCTCTGATACCAAAATGGTGCGAATTAAAATGGGGAATACAATAAATTAAAGATAAGTGATAGAATTTGAGAATAGACCCCACAAAGTAGTAATTGAAGAACAATTGATATAATCAATCATCCAATAATTGTAAAACAAAGTGAGCCTAACTACAGGAATACCTTCAGGTGGAAGTGTGATTCCACTTGAAGAACACATCTTGAACAAGTCATCAACAATGGGAATCAATCATTACACATCTCAAAAGAGAACTTATCAAACATCTCCCACTACCTAATTTCCTCCCTTTTTGTCACTCTTGACTCCTAATATTTTACTGTTTTCAGTGAACAACAGCCTCTGCGACTGAATCCCATGGAGGTGTACGAGGTTATTGCTGCAGCCTGCTCTGAGACTTCTGCTCCAAATACTTATCTGATGACTGTTTCATCTAAACTAAGTAACAACAGTGGAAAGCCATCAATGGATGTGGCTGTTAGCGTACTTGTCAAACTTGTAATTGACATGTATGTGCTCCTTTCCCTGCATCTACAACTTTTACAATAAACTTTGACAACCATAACTTAAATCTTGTTTATTTCTATATATTATCCCCTAAAAGGTAATTTGATTTACCTTTAGTAGTGCAAATCGGCAGCAAAGTAGAATTAGTTCTGTCATAGAAAGTCACTTTCTTTTCAAACATCAAAGTATGGCATTGGCATAATTTTTACTGCATGCTCGATATCATAAATGCTTGTGTGTTATGAGTATCAACATTGGATGCGCTCTTCCAGCTTCTTTATTTTGAAATCTGATCCTTGACTGAGTAGCCAACAGCTTTCAATGATTCGGTACCTTGCCATTCATGTTCATGGGTTTTAGAATAGGACAATTTACAGTCCTACTTGTCTTGTAACAGTAGTTTAATTTTAGTATTAACTTTTTGATAATGCAAGTGCTGCAGATGTCTCTCTCTTCTTTTTCTTCTTATCTTACACTTGACAAGTAGAAATTATTTGACGTGGTATGGATCTTTTCTATGAAGAGCTAATATGGATCTTAATTGACCTAATATGAACCTTATGGGACATACGTCTAAGAGTACCATTTTATGTTCAGTGGTGTATTAACTTCACATTTCCATGACAAATGGTTTTAGTTCTATTTTGGTAGTTTTTCCCAAGGGTAATCTTTTCTAATTGTGGTTTTGTAGGTATGTTTTGGATTCTGAGACCGCTGCTCCTCTTGCCCTGTCCATGCTTGAGGTGCTGCCTTGTTCTAGATGGCCGCTCTATTGTGTAGATGATATGCAGTATACTAACTTTTGTGAAAATTGACCGTAGGAAATGATGACTTCTTCTCGTTTGGAATCAAAGACTCGGGCCTTTGATTTAATTTTGAATCTTGGAGTTCATGCTCATTTATTGGAGCCTCCAACAACAGATGATGCTTCAACAATTGAAGAGTATTGTAAAGAAACTTATTTGGACAATGAAATTCAACTTTCTTTGGAGGGAAATAAAAAATCAGATTATCTTAAGAAAGTTAAAAATTTGTCAGCCATTGATAAGTTTGAGTGTTGGATCTTAGGCATCCTCTACGAGATCCTTCTTCATCTTGTCCAGGTAAGTGTGCCCAACAGTCAAAGCTCTCTCTGTGCGTGTGTGTATGTGTGTAATTTCTTGGTCATCATTTTTAATGTTTATTTTGACCGAGTTGCACAAGAAACACAAGAAACGACAGTTTCTTTTACTAGATGTTGGTTTTAGATTTGATTTTGTTCCTTTCTTTTGTTATTTTCTTTTGGTTGCCTCTATATCGAGCGCCTCAATGTGGAAAGAGAGATTTTTGTAAGATTTGATTTCCCGGAATCTTATTTTTTGTTCTTCTATTTTATCATAATTTATTATAAATGTCCCATTATGCATTGCATGGACAATTTGGATGGAGAGAAATAGAAGATGTTTTGATGGCAAAAAGGAGCAATTTCAAGTTCTGAAATTTAGATTCATTCAAAATCTGTACTATTGGAGGAGTGGAAATTGTGTTTTTAATTTTCAGGATGTGCTAGACTTGTTAGATTTTATAGAGATCTGATGTACCAAGTCTAGTGTGTTTCTTTTTTTCTTGCTGTAGTATTCTCTTGATACTGCGTATTAATAAAATTTTACCTTTTAAAAAAAAAAAGTTTTAGTATAAAATGTTGATAATTGGGATTTGCACGCACTGTTACATAGCTTGAGCGCTCACAAATCTGAATTGCTGTCCACTCCAAAGGTTAAAATTTTGGGCTAGAAGTTCTTTGATTAAGCTGAATCAAGATTTAACCTTTAATGTTGAGGAATAACTGGTCAGTTATTGAGTAGGCCGTTGGACTTCAGTTGGAAAGTTCTCAATACTGAGCTGGGATACTGATTCACTGGCTTAGTCCTACACCTGAATTTTTGAGTTAGTTTGGGTTTTGTGAATTGCTTAATTGGTTGCCAAATTATTCCTGAAGGTACAATTTTGTCCTTGGCTCTGACCTTGTTGCCATTGCATCCTGAATTCATCACAGTTGTGTTTGCCATGTCCTTCTGACAGCTGGTGGACAAATTGAAGCTGGGATCCAGCATGACGTAATGGCATGTGATGCTAAAAAGGGTAGTTGTTGAAAGATTATTGTTGATAAATCAAGTCTGAAGAAAAATACATAAAAGGAAGAACAAGTGTAAATAAGGAACAACAATGAAAATGAGATTCACAGAAATTTACCTCATCATCTGTGTTCAAAAGAATCACAGTCAGTGCCTTTCTGGGAGGTCACGGATTTGCAGATTAGTGAAAGAAGTCAAGAGAGAGGAGGGATCAGGATGTCTAAGAAAGGGCTGTGACCCAGAGGGAAGGGGGTTCAGTGGGCGCCTGGCCAGCTTTGTGGTTGAACAATGAAGAATAGCTTGTCTGTTCTTCTATTTTTGTTCTTTTCATGTTCCTTTTTTTTTTTTGCCTTTGCGTTTTTGGACAGAAAATTTGTTCGAAGCTTTGTGAAGCATCAGGTGTTACTCATATGTCCAGGTTCTTGTTTCATTACTGTACTGGAAAGGGATAATAAAAGTGGGAATGATGTCAGTAGAGTGAACCACAAAAGGATATGATCTATGCATAGTCATTCAGGATCCCCACATGTGCAAGATAGCAGTTATAGAATTAATATTAGTGTAGGAGCCCAAAATGGATGAAACACCATATATATGGCCAACGATGGCTGGAAGGACCAGTTAAGGGCAAAATCTTATAAGTTGAGGATGCAATATAAACAAAATGATAGGCGAGGAGAAAATGGTTGCTTCAAGAATAAGTTGGAGATATATTGGGCAGTTTACTCTGTTTCTCCAAACTAGCTAAACCTTGGAGTTTACATTGAAATGAGAAGATATAGTTGATCTTACAGTTACCTGTTATACCTGTTTGCCAAACACTGGACTGCAATCCAATTTGGTCAGTGATGTCCTCCCTACCATCCAATCTGAAAATCTGAAGGGATTGCCATTCTAGCTTGTCCCATCTGGTGTACTGAACAACCTCTCTGGTTATCCTAAAAATTGGCAAGATCCACTGACATCAGGATTGCATGTTTCAGCCACTAAAATAATGCTCTAACCGAAAGTAATCTTCCAAGTTGTGCAACTTAGTTTCAACCCCTCAAAGGCCTTATTTTCTATTCATTCGTAACGCGTCACTGAGGCAAACTGGAATAAGAAAGTTTCTCCATATTGGAGTACTTTCTTTTTGTTTATATATTTCTTCCTTTTAGGATAATATGTTGCAAATTCCTTTCAAATGTGTCTGATATAATGAACATGGAATCGTGGGCTCATAAACACCTGTACCGCGTAAGTAGATGGAACTGTGCTTCTCATGCTTAGATTTATTAGGTTGAAAGCAATGGTTCCTTGATCCAGCATCATCTCCTGCTTCTCACTTATTCTCATACTTTGAGCTCATTTATCTTTAATTAATAGCATTGTGTGATGATGTTACTTAAGTGCTAATTGCTATTCTCGTTCTAAGTCTATTTACACTGTGATGAACAGATAGAAGAAATGGAAGAATCCATCTGGGCTTCTGCTCTGAGTTGTTTACTATATTTTGTCTGTGATAGAGGCAGAATAAGGAGGTGGAGACTTAAAGGTCTTGACATAAGAGTGAGTCTTTACCTTGGCTTGTTATTGTTGACATTTCTTACTCACTTTCTTTTTCATGGAGAATACTGATGTGTTTGATTTTCTGGACTTGCTAGAGTCTTTTGTCATGTAATCTGGACAAGTCAAGTTTGTGTAACCTTTTCAGTACCATCTTGGTGCTGAGCATTAACGTAAGACTTTATACCATTATAAAAGAAAAAGGATTTGATTGGACTTCCATAGAATTCCAGAAAATAGAGGGAAGGTGTGTATAGTGGGGCATTTAACTTCTTGATTGACGGAACCAACTAAACATAGGGAAAGGTAATAGGTATTCTGATATGACTGATAAATGATGTTTATGAGTTGAATATATTATTTATCAATAAATTCCATGAGTTCGAACCCTAGCTGGTGAACCAATTTTGGTATTTAGAGAGAGAATGGTAGAGAGGCAGATGCGGGAAGTGAGTTCAAGGTGGTTCGGTCGCATGAAGAGGAGGGATACAGTTTCCCCGGTGAGGAGATGTGAGAGGTTAGCCTTAGAGGGTATAAGGAGAGGTAGAGGTAGACCAAGCAGGTGTTGTGGCCTTATGGGGAAGTGATTAGGCAAGACATGGGCGCAACTTCAGCTTACTGAGGATATGACCCTTGATAGGAGGGTGTGGAGGTCGAGGATTAAGGTAGAAGGATAGTAGGTAGTGCAACGTATTTCTTTCACATATCAATATTATTGATATTGCTCTTGTATTTTCTTACGCTTAGTTTTCCTTTACTACCTGGGGTTTCTGTTTCTCATTCTTATTCCTATTCTTGTTTTCTTCGCTTTGGTTGATCTATTATCGTGTTGTTGTTATTGCTATTGCTTCTTTTTCATCTTTCCTTGAGCCGAGGGTCTATTGGAAACAACCTCTCTACCCTTACAAGATAGGGGTAAGGTCCTGGTACACTCTACCCTCCTGTACCCCACTTGTGGGATTACATTGGGTTTTTTGTTGTTGTTGTTGTTGTTGCAATTGTAGAGAGGCAAACACAATATCTGCCTTTGTTGTTTATAAAAAAAAAGGATATTGATAAATGAAGTTGATTTGTTTGATAGAATTAAGGAAAATAATTACTCCCTCAGTTTCAATTTACCTTGTGTAGTTTGATTGTGCAAGGAGTTTAAGAAAGAAAACCTTTTGGAACTTTTGGTCTTAAATATGTCATAAGATTTTTGTGGCTATAAAAACGGGCCATTACGGATAAAATGAAAAGGTTAAAGTCAAATTGTTTCTAATCTTTGTGTAACAAATTAATAAGACAGTACCACATAAGTATGAGTTTTGGAATTGTTAGAATCTCATACATGTTCTAGAATATTATAGGATCTTGTAAATAGAATATAGCTTGATTGTATTTTGAATGTGGTTGATTCTGTTTCCTTTCTTAGAATATGTGTACTTACTATTTAAACCCCAATGGCGTGAGAGAATAATCAAGCTGAGTTTCTCCCAATCCGTTCTTCCTTGTCTTATTTCCTAACATGGTATCAGAGACCTTGTGTTAAAACTCGCTATGCATTTACCAGTGATTTCTAGAGAATCACCGTGCAATTTTCCGGCAATTGTACGTACTATTCCAACTTATCTCTATTTCTGTAGCTGCTGTGCATGAACCAGCACCACCATCAGGTCAAGCTTCCTATGGCGAGAAAATCCTAGTCATCCTAGTCGGAAAAGGAGCTCTCACGCGCTTCCATGCGCCGTACAAAGGAGAAAAGCTCCAGCGAGATCTATCTCATGCGCCGGGTACGTGCGCCATTTTCCTGCGACTTTCAGACTTCGACCTTGACTTCTTGGGGTGCGACTCACTATTCCGACGACCGACGCCACCCATCCAGTTTTCAGAACATTCCGATCATAGGCTAGAGTTTCAACAAAGTTTAGATTACTTTTTCCTGCAAATCCTCAGTTTTTCGGCAACTTTCCAAGGCTAGTTAAGCACACAAGTAGACATCCTCTGAGATGGATTCTGTTGTTCAGATAATTAATAGCGTAACTTGTGTCTCTCAATCTTCTTCTCCCAGTAGTTAGGTTATTGATTCAGGAGTGTCTGATCACATTTTTAGTAATAAATATGTTTTCACTACTATTTTCTATTCTCAATCTCTTCCAACAGTCACAATGGTCAATGGGTCTCAAACCATCGCAATTGAAATAGGTCAAGCAAGTCCACTTCCTCACCTTTGAATTTAGTTCTTTATATTCCCGGTAGTCCTTTTAATCTCATATCTAATTAATCGCTTAGCCAAATCACTTACCTGCTTTGTTTTATTTCTTGATGACTTTGTTTTTATACAGGAACGTAGTATAGGGCAGATTATATTGGTGGGTGAATCAAATGGATTTTGTTACCTTATTTTTGCTAAGTCACATGGACTCACATCTTGTCCTCATTTAACAACTTGTCCTGTTACTGATTTATCAGATTTACTACATAAACAGCTGGGATATCCCACTTTATCAGAACTTCGGAAAATAGTACTCGGTTTGTCTCACTTGTCCACTCTAGAATGTGAGTCATGTCAGCTCGGTAAGCATACTCGCTCCATTTTCCTCGGCGTCTTGATAATTGGGCAGTCACTTTTCACTTTAGTCCAAATTCAAATGTTTGAGGCCCTAGTCGGGTCAGTTCTACCTTGATAATCTGTAACTCTGTCAGTTTTATTGATAATTATTCCAGGTGCACTTGGATATTTTTGATGTAAAATCAATCTGAGTTGTTTTCTATTTTCCGACATTCCACACGGAAATCCAAAATCAGTTTGGGGTTTCTATTTGCACATTTTGTAGTGATAATGCCCAGAGTATTTGTCTTTCCCATTTCAATAGTTCATGAATTTTCATGGGATCATTCATCAAATATCTTGCCCCTACACATCTCAACAAAGTGGAGTAGATGAAAGGAATGATAGGCATCTCATTGCGACTGCTTGTACCATACTCATACAATCTCATCATTGGTTGCGTTTTGGGAGGTGCAATTATCACAACTTGTTATCTTATTAATTGTATGCCATCCTCGACTATCCAGAATCAAGTTTCATTTTTTGTCTTGTTTTCCCACTAACCTTTGTTCTCACTTCCACCTCATGTCTTCGGGAGCACGTGTTTTGTTCATTACCTTACTCCACGAAAAGTTAAGTTAGCTCCCTGTGCTCTTATATGTGTATTTCCAGGTTTCCCGAGGATGCAAAAGGGATAGCAAATATATTTCTTCACCTGTTTTTCTGACCTTTAGTTGTATATTATAGTCTCCTTTAGCTCCTTTATTGTATTTCTTCACCTATTTTTCTGTCCTTTAGTTGTAGATTATTAGTTTTCTTTAGTTCCTTTATTTTATTTCTTCACTTGTTTTTCTGACCTTTAGTTGTAGATTATAGTTCCTTTATTTTATTTCTTCACCTGTTTTGCGACCTTTAGTGGTGGATTATATTTCGGTAATTCATTTTATTTTGTCGCTTGTTTTCGGGATAGTGTTTGCGTAGCGACTCTTAGATTATAGTGGCTTTGGTGAATGATGGTAGGTAGGGTAAGGTCTTGTCCTCGGGGGTGTCACTGCGGGGGAGGGGGTGCGGGGTAAGGGGGTAAGAGGGCTAAGGGAGAACTACTAGGCTGAGAGTGGGGTCTTGGAACATAGGAACTTTGACTGGAAAATTTGTAGAGTTGGCAAAGATTCTTGAGAAAAGAACAGTTAATATAGTTTGTGTACAGGAGACTAGGTGGGTAGGAGATAAGGCGCGGGATGTGGACAAGTTCAAACTATGGTATTCTGGGAGGGTGAGGTCAGAAACGTGGTAGATATCTTGGTTGATAAGGACCTCCGTGAACTAGTGGTGGAGGTTAGGAGGGTGAATGACAGGCTGATGACTATTAAGCTAGTTGTTAGAGGTTTTACTTTGAACATAATCAGTGCGTACCCACCCCAAGCAGGCTTGGATGAGGAAGTCAAGAGGCGTTTCTGGGAGGATTTGGATGAGATGGTGCGTGGTATCCCGCATACTGAGAAGCTTTTCATAGGAGGAGATTTCAACGACCACATTGGAGCGACGTCTGAGAGGTATGATGATGTGCATGGTGTCTTTGGTTTTGGAGATAGAAACAGAGAAGAAATGTCTCTGCTGGACTTTGCTAGAGCATTTGATTTGGTGATAGCAAACTCGAGTTTTCCGAAGAAGAGGGAGCACTTGGTCACCTTTCGGAGTTAGGTGGCCGAGACTCAGATTGATTATTTACCCTGCAGGAAGTCCGATAGAGATAGAGATCTTTGCACGGATTGCAAGGTCATCCCGAGTGAGAACCTCTTGACCCTTCTCATAGGCTCCTGGTCAAGGACCTTGAGATAACGAGGAAGAGGAGGAAGAGGGCGACGTATAGCCAATATAGGATCCAGTGGGGAGCCTTGACGGAAGCTAAGGCGCAGGAGTTAGGGGTCAAGCTGTTGACTATGGGGGCTTAGAGTAGTGGGGATGCAAGCGCTATGTGGACTACGACTGCGCAGTGCATTAGGGAAGCCGCGAGAGAGGTATTAGGAGTCTCAAAGGGTTACTCTGGTGGTCACAAGGGAGACTGGTGGTGGAATGGAGAGGTGCAAGGAAAAGTGAAAACCAAAATAGCAGCGTATCTGTAGCTAGTGGAAAGTATAGACGAGGAGGAGAAAAGGGTGAATAGGGAGCATTATAAGTTGGCTAAGAAAGAGGCAAAGCTAGCAGTTACGGCGGCCAAGACTGCAACTTTTAGTCGTTTGTATGAGGAACTCGAGGACCGAGGTGGGGATAAGAGGTTCTTCAGGTTAGCCAAGGTGCGAGAAAGGAAGGCGCGTGACTTGGACCAAGTGAAGTGCATCAAGGACGAAGAAGGTAGAGTTTTGTTGGATGAGAGGCTTATCCGTCGGAGATGACATACCTACTTCCATAGTCTCTTGAACGAGGAGTGGGACATGAGCATTGTACTGGGTGATTTGGAACTTTTCGCGAGTCGTTGTGACTTTGGGTATTGTAGGCGGATTAGAGTTTATGAAGTTGAGGGGGCTATGCGTAAGATGAGCAGGGGCAAAGTGACCGGGCCAGATGAAATCCCGGTGGAGTTTTGGAAGAGTGCGAACAAGGCAGGCCTGGAGTGGCTCACTAGGTTATTTAATGTTATTTTTAGAACGAAGAAGATGCCCGAAGAGTGGAGGTGGAACACGATGGTTCCTGTATATAAGAGTAAGAGTGATATCCAAAATTGCAATAACTATCAGGGTGTATCAAGCTGCTTAGCCATAGTATGAAAGTCTGGGAGAGAGTGGTAGAGCTAAGAGTGAGGAGGAGTGTGTCTATTTCCGAGAACCAGCTCGGGTTTATGTCGGGGCGCTCGACTACAGAAACCATCCACCTTGTTAGGAGATTGATGGAGCAGTATAGGGAGAGAAAGAATGACTTGCATATGGTGTTCATCGACTTAGAAAAGGCGTACGATAAAGTTTCGAGGGAGGTTTTGTAGAGATATTTGTAGGCTAGAGGTGTACTTGTTGCCTACGTTAGGTTGATTAAAGACATGTATGATGGAGTAAAGACCCGAATGAGGACGTTTGGTGGGGACTCTGACCATTTTTTGGGTTATGATGGGGTTGCATCATGGGTCGGCACTCAGCCCTTTTTTGTTTGCTCTGGCGATGGACGTACTGACGCGCCACATCCAAGGGGAGGTGCCGTGGTGCATGCTATTTGCAGATGATATTGTATTGATTGACGAGACGCGAGATGGTGTGAACGTGCAATTAGAGGTATGGAGGCAGACCCTAGAGTCTAAAGGTTTCAAGTTGAGCAGGACCAAGATAGAATACTTGGAGTGTAAGTTCAGTGGCGAGACTCAAGGAGGGGAATGAGAGGTGAGGCTGGACTCGCAGGTCATCCCTAGGAAAGGAATTTTTAAGTACCTTGGGTCTATTATTCAGGGGGATGGAGACATTGATGAAGATGTCACACATCGTATTGGGGCGGGATGAATGAAATGGAGACTCGCTTCCAGTGTTTTGTGTGACAAGAAGGTGCCACCGAAACTTAAAGGTAAGTTCTACAGAGTTGTGATCAGACCAACGATGTTGTATGGGGCTTAGTGTTGGCCAGTCAAGATCGCTCATGTCCAAAAGATGAAGGTAGCAGAGATGAGAATGTTGAGATGGATGTGCGGGCATACCGGGTTAGATAGGATCAGAAATGAGGTTATTCGCGACAAGGTGGGTGTGGCCTCTATTGAGGACAAGATGTGGGAAGCGCGGCTTAGGTGGTTTGGTCATGTGAGGATGACGAGCACAGACGCGCCAGTGAGGAGGTGTAAGAGGTTGACATTGGAAGGCCTACGGAGAGGTAGAGGTAGGCCAAAGAAGAGGTGGGGAGAGGTGATTAGGCAAGACATGGCGCAACTTCAGCTGACCGAGGACATGACCCTTGATATGAAGATATGGAGGTCGAGGATTAGGGTAGTAGAGTAGGTAGTCTAGGGTGTTCGTAACAGTAGTATTGGCCCACAGTCTCACTTCTGTTGGTAGTAGGTTTTTGTAACTAACCGTTGTTTTCTTTCATTGTTGATCACTTTACTATCTTGTTGTTTTTATTCTGATTTTCTATGGCTTTTTGGTACTGTCCCTTCCTGTCTATATTTCCATTAATATGCGCTTATGCTTTCCTGAGCCGAGGGTCTATTGGAAACAACCTTTCTATCCTCACAAGGTAGGGGTAAGGTCTGCGTACACACTACCCTCCCTAGACCCCACAGTGTGGGATAATACTGGCTATGTTGTTGTGGTTGCAAAAGGAATAGCAATGTTATTCACCAGACCTCCAAGCGGTGCCTTATGTCTCCTAATGTCACCTTCTTTGAAAACCAATCATACTTCACAAGTTTAGGTGATCATTTCTGAGGTGTTACTAGTTCCATGTTTTGGAGATTCAGTCACTATCTCTCCTTCACCTTCCTCCTTGCCTCTACCACCAATAGCTCTGGTTTCATCACCTACAACTCCATCTCCACCACATATAATTCCAGCTCCGCCACCTTCATCTCTAGTTCCATTTTCTACCGCTCCACCATTCCTGCCTTATCATCACAGGCAACGTCCACCATCATGTCCTGTATCGGATCCTTCACCTACTGCGGACTTATCTCCTAGTCCACCAATCCAACTCCGGAAAGGTATTCGATCTACTCTTAATCCTAACCCCTAGTACATTGGTTTGAGTTATCATCGTTTATCATCACCCCATTATGCCTTTGTGTCATCTTTGTCCTATATTTCTATCCCTAAGTCCACTGGTAAGTGTTATCTCATCCTGGAGGGCGACATGCTCTGATCGAGGAGATGTCTGCTTTACATGCTAGTGGTACTTGCCACTTAGGAGCTTGTTCATCTACCTCCAGGTAAATCTACCGTTAGTTGTCGGTGGGTGTATCCAGTAAAAGTTGGTCCAGATGGTCAAATTGATCGGCTTAAAGCCTGCCTTATTACCAAAGTTTATACTCAATATTTGGGCTTGATTACGGTGATACTTTCTCTCACGTAGCTAAAATAGCATATGTCCGTCTTTTTCTATCCATGACTGCTGTTCGCCATTAACCTCTTTGTCAGTTGGACTTTACGAATGGTTTTCTCAATAAGCAACCACCTGGTTTTGTTGCTGAGAGAAAATCTAGTTGTCTTGTGTGCCGGTTGTGCTGGTCCCTATATGTTTCAAACAATCTCCTCGAGCATGGTTTGGTAAGTTCAGCATACTTATTCACGAATTTGGTAAGATTCGCAGTGAGGCTGATCATTCTGTATTCTATCGCCATACTGCTCATAATCTGTGCGTTTACCTGGTCGTGTATGTTAATGATATAGTTATCACGGGCAATGATGAAGATGGTATAATTAAATTGAAGCAACATCTCTTTCAGCATTTCCAGACGAAGGACCTGGGCAGTTTGAAGTATTTCCTAGTCATTGAGGTCGCGCAGTCCAAATCGGGAGTTGTCATCCCAGAGCGTAAGTAAGCTTTAGACAATCTTTAGGAGACAATTATGACAGGTTGTAGACCCATTGACACTCCTATGGAGCCGAATATTAAACTCCTACCACGATAGGGGGAGCGCTCCTCTTAGTAATCCTAGAAGGTATAGGCGGCTAGTTGGTAAGTTGAACTATGTCACCGTGACTCGACCTGACATTGCCTTTCCTGTGAGTGTTGTAAGTCAGTTTATGGACCCTCTGTGTGATAGTCACAACAATGCAGTTGTTCGTATTATTCGATACTTAAAATCAGCCCCAGGCAAAGGATCACTTTTTGAGGATCGAGGTCTTGAGCAAGTGTTGGATACAAAGACGCTGATTGGGCAGGATCACCTTTCGATAGGCGGTCTACATCTGGATATTGCGTTCCGGTAGGAGGTAATTTGGTATCTTGGAAAAGAAACAGAATGTGGTTGCTCGATCTAGTGCTGAAGCTGAATACCACGCAATGGTTGTGGCAACTTGCAAATTGATTTGGATTAAAGTTAGTGTTCAAAGAATTGAAGTTTAAAGAATTTAGTCAATGGAGATTGTGGGATGATAACCAAGATGCTCTTCATATTGCATCAAATCCAATGTTTCATGAGAGAACTAAATACATTGAGATCGATTGTCACTTCATCGGAGAGAAGGTACTCTCGGGAAATATTGTTACAAAATTCGTGAAGTCAAATAATCAGCGTGCATGTATTTTCACCAAATCAGGCACTGGTTCTCATATTGGTTGCGTTTGTAGCAAGCTTGATACATATGGTTTATATGCATCAGCTTAAGGGGAATGTTAGAATCTCGTAGATATTCTAAAATATTCCAGGATCTTGTATATAGCTTGATTGTAAATTGATTGTGATTGATTCTCTATCTTTTCTTAGAATATGTACACTTTGCTATTTAAACCCCAATGGCTTGAGGGAATATTCAAGCTGAGTTTTCTCTCAATCCGCTCATCTTATTTTCTAACAGGAATCTATACCAATATAGATATTATTCGGCTGTAAACTAAAGAAATTATAAGCACATGAAAATGCAGGATAAGTTGGATGCTTTTACCTCAAGTATTTTATTGTTTTTTGTCCTCAATGACCTCAGGTGCTGCCTTATTGTTTCAATTAGTCTCTTAGTTTTCCCCTTCATATAATGGTAAATATGAGTGTCAACACCCACTGTTATAATTTGTGATCCCTAAATGAATATCCATATGACCAATGAATTGACGGTTGTGCATTTAATACTAATCTTTCTCACCTGTACTTCTGTGTCTATGATAAGAATTTAAGCTTCAAAAGTGCTTGATGTTTGAGTTCTAACTTTTTTCTTAATACTCGTGCAGGTTGTTCAGGTGCTTATATCTGTTAGCAGGATAAACTCTTGGTCTGAAATAGTTCACAGCAAGCTTATCGGAATGCTAACAAACATGTTTTATGAAATTCCTGAGTTATCTAATAAAGCTCTTTCAGCTACCCCTGTATTTCTTATTCAGCAGGTTGATCTTATCGGTGGAATTGAATTCATATTTGTAGAGGTACTTTCCTAACCATGGTTATAAACTTATAATTCACCTACGTTTCTAGGGACAATGGAGGTAAGTCCATAATATGGGAATAACTTTTGCTTGGCATTTTGTACCTATTATATGGAGATAAAGTTGTACTGGGAGTCCATCATATGTGAGTAACCTTTGCTTGGCATATTGTGTCTATTGTATAAAATTCAAGTGTATGTTGTTTCTGCTTTTCTGGTACAAGCCAGAGTTATAGGTCAAACTATCTGTAGAAGCTTTCTTTGTATCTGACCAGTTATGTGCTATAAGTTGTTGACAGATTTATTTAAGATGTGCAGAATCTCTGAAGAGATTTCGTCTGTGATAGCTGGAATAATCTAAAGCTGGGGTGGGGGAAGGGTGTTTAATTAATAATTTTTTAGGCAAAGTTGGAGCAGGATAATGATTTTTACCCAGCAGAGTTTGTGAAAAGATTCCAAATTGTCTCATGAGCTGTTAGCAAAAAATATTCTGGTTTACTGAGTTGGTGTTTGGCTATACTTTAACTGGGTTATTGAAAATCATGTTAATGTGAGGGCGTCTTATGTATTCAAATATGAGGGAGTCTTATGTCGAATGGTAATTTGCTTTTCCAGTTGGGAATGTTATATTTGTTCTCGTTCCTCTTTTTGGGTGGGGGATGGTTGATGTTTTTTGCTGATAAAGTTACAGTATCAGCTCAACTAGTAATCTCACTTGTGATTGTTTGTATGTCGCACAAAGAAATAGGTTTTGCTTAAAGATAAATTTATTCGACCAATGCAGTTAGTGCTTTCAAACTCAAGGGAAGAAAGAAGGAATCTGTACCTGGTGCTTTTTGATTATGCTTTGCATCAAATAAATGAGTCATGCATAGCTAGTGGAACCTCAGACTACAGTGATGATGAGGTCCAACCTGTCGCTATGCTGCTGATGCTCGCAGATGCACCTGAAGCTTTGCATATATCCGTAAAGCTTGGATTGGAAGGCATCTTAGAGCTTTTGCAACGCCCAATATCTAGTGCATTGTCCAAATATCCAAATTCTGACCGACTTGCTATGGTAATGCTCACTTCATTCTTGCTAATTTTCATTGGACGTCAAAACATGATAGTGTCATTTTTGCGGTGAAAACATCTGAGAAAGCTTATCCAATCATGCTTCTTTGTGATGAACTGTAAAAAGTTTGATGCTTCTCATTATATGATGTGTTAATGAGAAGTAACTTGGTTGTGCTTCTTGGTGATTAATCACATAGTTAATAGCCTAAATATAGATGAAAGGGGAAATTGCATCTCAGTGAAAGTAATTCTCTATATGGTTGCCTTTCTTTTTGGTTTTTGGAGGAGATTGTGGGGTTGTTAAGCCTCTTCGAGGTGTGTATGATGAAGAGTCACCTGTCTACCCTGCAATCAAAATGGTCTCTAATGTAATCTTGTTCGTTACCTGTATTAATTCTGTATGTGCACTCCAATCTTATTATATGTTATAGATAAAAATTCCATATGCATTGAGCTTCTATTCTCTTTTCTTAGTCCTGGGAAGGAACCAAAATGTTTGTTTTACCCCTATTTCAGTCATCTTGACTTTTTTTGTCGGCATTACTTGTTCAAATTTATTGCCATTTATGTGTAAGTTTCATGATCTTAGTTAATCTAAGACTCTAGGCTAATGATGTGATTATTCAAGATGATAATGGCCTATAACATTCACGTAGTAAGCCCAGATTTTCTATTTTATATTTGTCTCTGTATCCCTTCAGGTTTTCCTCCAGCTGGTGTTGTTTTGCCAAAAACTTAAACATAGGGACATGTTATTTTGCATGAGTTTGTGTGATTTGGGTGACTACCATATAGTCACCGAGTGATACAATCTATAGAAAGAAAACTTAGTGATGTTTCAAAATTTTTGGCATTTGCATCTTTTTATTAGTTTTTGGGGAGTTTAGCTGAAATTCCATCTGAATTTGTTTACTAAGAATGTCAGGGCGCGACAGGCCATTTATCATAGAATAGGTGTCAGTTGGAAGTCTAGTGATGTATGTGTTGGTGTAATAGAGCCGGGTGTTAGAATCTATAAGTAGCGTTATAACGCCTTCAAGTCCATTAGAGAGAGCCATTAGCTAATACAATATATGCAAATGTTTTCCTGGAATGCACCATGCAAATTTACCTCATGATGCGATTAGAAGCTGTTCTTGAAGATATTTTTATTTTATTTGCTGCCTTTTCCTCAAGATTGGTCACTGTTGCTCTCTCTAAATGAACCTAAAAGTTTACGTCACACGGAGGCAGTCACTACTTTATGTACAACGTGGAGTCAGAAAGAAGACATGGAATGTTAATGTTACCATTATAAAAAAAAAAGAAAAAAAAAGACATGGAATGTTCGAAAATTAGCAACATGGGAACTGGTATTTATATGTAGTATCATATATATCTTAAAATATGCCATTGAAATGTTTGTTCCTTTTTACCATGAGATAGTTATTTCAATATTTCAAATACCGAAACAATAATTTGCAAATAATAGCCTGGCTATGAAGTCGTAAGTTTAAGTGAAATATTACTTGAACTTCAAGTAAAGTATTAAAATAGTAGTTTGAAGGTGAAATGAAGGAAAAATTTTCAAAGCTTCAACTTCCACTTGCAAATTTTCAATTTCACAAATATTTTTTCAAGTGAAAGTCCATGTCCAAACACTAAAATTTTCACAAACCTTTTTCAAGTTGAATTTAAAATACACTATTTTAATTTCAACTAAAAAATTGTCCAAAAGTATACGTAGATAATTCAAATAACATATTTCCATCTATTCCATGAAAAGTTAAATATATAAACACCAAAGAAATATCTCAAACTTTTATTTGGATAAGGTCAATTTAAGAATTGATTCAAAAAGCACCAACCTTACACAACATTAAAAAGTCTTCGTCTTGCTCCGCTTTGAACTTCGTAAAGCAATCAACACATCTGTTACTGTTGGTAGGGGATGGCTCCTTTTTTCTAATTTTTTTCTTGGAGTTCACTAGAATGATATTTTTCTTATACTGGATTTGGACCTGTAATACCGTCTTAATTCATTTGGCTTTCTCCATTTTGGAACTCCCAAGTGTCTAATACCTAAGTTGCTCGGACACGGATGCGGATCTAGATGTCAGATCCTTCGAGATGTAAATCTAAGATTCGGGGATATGGATCCTAGTACGGATACGAGTGCGGGGATCCGGCTAAAAATAATTCAAAAATATAAAAATATTTTTAAATTATGAGAAATTTTGTAAAATACTTACGTATAGCTTGTTGTAAAGTGTGGATTTCTTTTTTATTCTCAAGTCGTAGATAAGTAAATGATTGATTTCCTAGATAAGGTATGCTATTTTCTTCAAATTTACCCTAGTTTTATGTTTTGATTTTAAGAATCAAATTGTATCTCGTCTTGAATTTTTCCATCTTCGTGGTCAAAATACCCAAAATTGTTTGACCAGATCCGGTAGGGATCCCATGCCCACACCCATACTAGTATCGTGTCGACACCGGTGCGTCACCTAAACTGCTGTGTCAGAGCAACTTAGTCTAATACTACTCTACTAATAATATTATTTTACATAATTTCCACAAATTTTTCAAATCAAAATTTACTGGATTAATCACCTTTCATTCTTTGATTTCCTCTCAATTCATCTAACTTTTTCTTAAAAATAAATTTTCAATTAATCTAACTTTTTGTTGCTTTGATATCAATACATAAATAGAAAAGCTCCCATCTATAAATGTTAAGCTTTTAGATTAGTTAATTCACGCAAATTACATCAATAAAATATTTTCACTTGCTTGTTTCAAGAGAAAGAATCAGGTGGAGGTCCATATGGAATTGGGGGGGG
>AWOL01S0043802.1:100556-126652 GCA_000715115.1 Nicotiana otophora
TGTTTCTTCCACCACTACTTATAAACTATGCAAGTCAAGTTAGCATCTTAAATTTCATGCTAGTCACATACTGGCACGTAAAGTGGGATGTGGGAGAGTGAAATAGAATATTTCTACGGTAAATTATATATATCTCCGAAATCATTGAATTGAAGACTACTAGGTATATTTTGGTGTCTTTGTATCCAATTTTAAGGACTTGGGTCCAACATTTGAAGAGAAGTGGCAAAACTAGTGTTTTTGGACTTTGTCCTAGGAGTTTCGGACAAGTGTTGGTTGATCTAGCATGATATTTGGGTACTTAATAGAAAAAACTCCATAACAACATTCCACATTTTGTGTTTGGACTTCTTAATGTTCATGCTAAACTGAGCTGATAAACTAGTTGAAGGCACAAATGAAAAGCCTTTTGGATTGTTGGGCATCTCTGAATCTGTCATTTTCTTTTCACTTGAGTGTATAAATTTGATTTCTCGACTTTGCAAAGAAATTAAAGGCTGTTATAACTATTTTGTCTTCTATTTATGTTGTTATACGCCTACATAATGCTCCTTACTTCCATTCACAGAGACTTTTTTTAGTGAATTATTTTTTCTTTCTTGTTGTAGTCTGACATTTGTTTCATTTGCAGTTCTTGGGAAAAATTGTCGAGAATTTTGAGATGCTTATAAAGTCATTTACTCATCTAGATAAGGAATTTGCTCATATGAAGCAGATAACTAAATCATGCAAATTGCTGGAAAGTATTGATGGAGCTTATGGAAACAGTTTTGGCATGAAAGCAAAGCTCTCTTGGGCCACCTTACATTCTCTTCTTCATTCTGAAAGAACTCTGTGTCGTCACAATGGTTATCTTTGGCTGGGGGATTTGATCATCACAGAAATTGTCGAGGAAGGGGATGCTAGTATATGGTCAAGCATCAGAAGCTTGCAGGACAAAATTTCTCTAGCCAGTGTTATTGACTATTCACCAGATTTAGATGTCCCATTATCTATATGGCTCATGTGTGGGCTACTAAAATCGAAAAATAACCTCATTCGGTGGGGCTTTTTATATGTTTTAGAGAGGCTTCTTATGCGTTGCAAGTTTTTATTAGATGAAAGTGAAGTCCAACATGCAATTAGTGGTGAAATGGTTGGAGATCTGCATAATAAAAGTCGTCTCGATAAAGCGAATGCAGTCATTGACATCATGAATAGCGCCTTGTGCCTGATGGCCCAGATTAATGAAACGGACCGCATGAATATATTAAAGGTGATTTCTTTTGTCCTTTTCTGGTAAAATAATAATGATAATGATGATGATAATAATAATAATAATAAAAAAAAGTAATTCAATCCTGAAACGCTTCAGACACGGTGTTCTTTAAGAGGATAGAAATCATGGACCAAGAGTTAGCTGACACCTGCACCTTTATGCCTTGTTATTTGACCTTTAGAGATATATGAGTTTGAGCTACATTTGCATATCTCTGTAATGCTTGTTTCTGTTGAGCAATAGTATTATACTTTTTAGGAACGATAAATATTTGGCTCCCATCCCTTAAAAAGAGAACTTCAAACCTTAATAACAGTATTTTGGATAACTCTGCTCTTATGGACTTATTGTCATGATCTTTATCAGTGCAAGATCCAGCCTATTTTGTCTATTGTTTAGGGTTGCACTGCCCATAGAGTGATCATCTTACGAAATGCCAATTTACTTACTAATCGGGAAACAGTGAGTGTTTAGTAGTGCTGTTAACTTATTTCACCACAAGTGGTTGTATCTTCTTGCTGTTAATTACCTGTGTCTTTAATAGTCAGTTTCCGTGTCTCACTCCAATATTTCTGTTGACCTTTTAACAGATGTGTGAAATTCTTTTTTCTCAACTGTGCCTAAAAGTCCTCCCTTCAACTGTGACATCTTTGGATGATCCTATGACCTGTATCAAAGATGTTAGCTGGAATAAGAAGCTTGGTCCAGGAGAAAGCTTCTCTCGGCAGGAGAACTTTGGCTGGGAGGAACACATTGAAGATACTAACCACAAACTCAGAAACAAGGATCCTCCAAAACCAGAAACTGCATCCATGGCAGCACTGCTTCTCCATGGACAGGCCATTGTTCCTATGCAATTGGTCGCACGTGTTCCTGCTGCTTTATTTTATTGGCCGCTAATCCAACTTGCTGGTGCTGCGACTGATAATATCGCATTAGGTGTTTCTGTTGGAAGCAAAGGAAGAGGAAATGTTCCTGGTTCGACCTCTGACATACGAGCCACACTTCTCCTACTTTTAATTGGTAAATGCACAGCAGATCCTGCGGCTTTTAAAGAAGTTGGTGGGGAGGAATTCTTTAGGTGATTTCTACATTTGTTTTTTCTCCAAATAAGTATATTTGAGTTAATTTAGGTTCATAAACAATTTTGCACATATGGGTATTTCGCAGGGAGTTGTTGGATGATACAGACTCAAGAGTGGCATATTATTCTTCAATGTTTCTTCTGAAGGCAAGTTTCTTGTTGTTTTCCTGATCTTTGGCAATGGTATGTCCCTCTACAATATGAAGTAATCTGAAATTGGCATTTTGCAGAGGATGATGACAGAGGAACCAGAAAATTACCAACGCATGCTGCATAACCTTGTTTCTAGAGCTCAGCAGGTGCGGTCCCCTTTTTGTTACCTTCTTTGTTAGAAAATTTATGGGACTGGTGTGTGTGTTATTTGTCCTCCCTCCATGTGTGCGCTTGATGATGAATACCAGTATCTTGCAAAAGTTTGTTTCCAGACCTCATCATGGCATATTCTGGTTCTATCATTGATTTTGGTGGAAACTGCATTCACTAGTTGCATCTACTGGCAACTCCATCAAATGTCTTGAATTGCTGGTTCTTGATGTCACTTGGACCGCATTGTTTCTTGTAGCTAGTATCTGTAGGTCTGATGATTGGTTGCTTTCCCACCAGACATTTTTCAAAATGAAGTATCCCTGAAATGCTGAGATGCCTGTATCTGTTTTATGAAACATGACTTCGTCGGTAAAATTGCTGACTTAATGTGTCCTGATTCATATTACCATTTCAGCGGCAGCAGCAATTTTCAGCTAAATCTGTTGACTGTCATATAAAAGTATAACTAAATGCTAATTGTAGGTTGCATGTACAGCTAATCTGTTTCTGTAGATAGTTGTAAAATTGGTATGGAACATTCATTTGCAAAAGCTGTGCTCGTGAAGTGTTTATGGTGTTCGAATTGTAATAACAGATTCCCATTTGGGATATGGTGTTCTTTGCAGAGCAACAATGAAAAACTCCTGGAGAATCCTTACCTTCAAATGCGGGGCTTACTTCATCTGTCTAATGAATGACCTACCACATGATCCTTTGCTGTGCTTTATGAAATTGCCATTTGAAGAATCTTGGTGTTCAATGCTTGTGATAATCATGGAGCCCAACTGCAGGAAAAGTACGCCAACTTGCAAGCCCAAGGAGGATATCATCATGAAATGGTTCTAAGTGTGCATTTATATGGGTGTTTAACCAAAGAATAATACTCCCCGGAACATGGATGCCAAGTTGCTGTACTGGGCTGGCTCAGGTTGTTACTTCAGGAGCTTCTCTTATGTCATCTCATGAAGTTCCTCTGAAATTACAACCGTGGAAGTTTGTTTCCATTAATTTTATTGGCATTCTTTTCATGGATGAGAGATCTCCTGATGATATTTGAAGCTTCTTGTCCATCAGTGAGTTTGGTAAGCGTCATATGTCCAGAACTAGCCAGCACATGGAATCCTAAGGATATACTTCGACCTTATTGTTGGTGTGTCAGATTGGTTTACTAAGCCATCTTCAGGTATTAAATCTTATCTTCTGTACAACATTGACTTCTCAGTGTGAGTTTGCTTTAGTTATGTGAATTTCTCCCGCAGAAATATAAAGCTAGTGGACACTCTCTTAGCCTTTAGTTCATTTTTCCAGCACTTCTGCTTCCTGTGGGTAAATGCATTCTTACCTAGTGAAATAAAGACGACATATTACCTCTTAAATCTTTAATTACTCTAATCTTGCTCTTGCTCTTGCTCTATTTATTTACACTGTGCCTGATTATTGCTCTTTGTGCTTATCATGTGAAAGCAGGAGCTGGTTCACAAGAATTTCAACATCAGAACTTTTGTACAGGATAAAATATCCCATTGGAATTCATTAAAATGGTGCTTTATGGAATTAAATTCATCTAACTCTTCCATGCACCATGGAGGACAAATTCCGTGGATTATAATCTGGATCCCGCACGTACGAGAATCACAAGCTCGGACGGCTTTCAGATTGCAATGTTTAATGAGATCAAACATGGAGGGGAAAAATTTTCAGGTTAGATTGTTTAATGAGATAAAACATGGTGGAAGGAAGAGGGGGTAAATATTTTTATCCTTTTATATTATTTATCATAGAATTGTACATGTGCGCAATTTTGTCCTTCCTTTCTGGGTCCTCAGAAGGAAATTGTAGATCCTTGGAGGGGAACCATCTTTCTGATAGATGTAAAAGAGACGCTGACTGAAAATCCATATTAACATGTAAATAATTAGATAATGCAAGTCCATTTATTTTATTTTTCCATCAAACTATAAGCCGAGGAAATCTTTAGCAAGTGTGCAGATATGTTTCGATGATTCGCCCGTTTATGCGTCAGCTTTGTATAAGTCGCAACTAGGTTGTTCGTTTATCCAAATTTTTTGTTGTCAAACTGTAGACATACAAATTTTTATGGATTGAAGTTCATGTTAAATTTGAATAAGTTCTTAAGTTCAAGAAATACTAAACTCAAATCAAGGTTAATTATTCAAGTCAACATGAATTTAATTGAAGACAAACTTTATTCAATCAAGCTCATTTAGTTGGACTTCAAAATATGAGCTCATTTCACTAGCTCAAGGACCAAGTAGCAACTAGTTAATCTTGAAGCCCAAGCTAATATCACATATCAAATTATGTGGTATGGCCAATAGAAAATTGCCATATGGTAAGTGATGTGGCATACCAAGTCAAGTAACTTGCCAATCCAAGCATGCCAAGTGTAGATACATGAGATTGCTTCATAATTCAAATGGATGAATCAAACTAAAGCAAATAATTTTGGCTTTATCACAACTCTTCTATTCTATCATTATAAATAGAGAGCTCCCATAAGACCAAAGGGACACAAGAAATACATCAAGCAAGTTGGAGGAAAGCTATTCTACCATTATGAATAAAGAGCTCCCATAATGCCAAAGGGACACAAGAAATACATCAAGCAAGTTGGAGGAAAGCTGGAGAAGCTATGAAGCAAACATTTAAAGTCTTCTCTACATTGCGTTCTTCGTTCGTGATCCAATCTAACAACAAAAGTGCAAGTCAAGAATCTAGGAGGGCATCTCCAAATCTTTCGTTCGTGGCAACCAAACCTCAAATCTTGATTTGTAAACATCCATCAAACTATTTGTGACGGATCTTGTCTTTTCAAGAACAAACCAAGAGCCCTTGAAGTGATGTTTGTGAGTTGAAGAATCAGAGGACGTCATTTGTAGATTTAGTAGCAATATGGAGATTGCAATCCAAGTCAACTCTTCATATTATGTTTTGTAATTTATAACCTTCTTCTTGACTTGAATAAAAATGACCAGAAATAAACACAAATTTTTGGTACGCCCAGTGGGACCATCTCCACCTTTTATCTCTTCTCTGCTACCTTCAAAATTCAAGAAATGGCTCCTACGAAGGTCATCTCCAAATTTGCTACTACTAAGGCTATTGATTCCAAGTTTTTCTTTGACGTGAAAGCGTGCTGGAGGCAACTAAGTCTCGGACCTATCTCTAGGAACAAAGCATACTTGTTGGTCATCTCCAAATTTGCTACTACTAAGGCTATTGATTCCAAGTTTTTCTTTGACGTGAAAGCGTGCTGGAGGAAACTAAGTCTCGGACCTATCTCTAGGAACAAAGCATACTTGTTGGTCATCTCCAAATTTGCTACTACTAAGGCTATTGATTCCAAGTTTTTCTTTGACGTGAAAGCGTGCTGGAGGAAACTAAGTCTCGGACCTATCTCTAGGAACAAAGCATACTTGTTGGGATAACAAGCATTTCAAGTGTCGTCCGCATCATTTCCTGTCTTTGGTTCACAAACTTTAAAAGGAGAAAGATCCTTTTTAAGTGAATTGGAAGAAGGAGAGAACATTGCTAAAATAGTCGAAAATATGTTAGCTCTACTTAGCCCATCTAAGATCTAAGGATACCATTGCATAAGATGATGATGATGCCTTCAACACCAGATCTGTCCCAATCACGCCACGTGAGTTGCTCACTCACGGTACGGTAAGAAAAAATTCATGCTTTGCTTTATCATCCACGACAGCCATCCAACCAACAATAACTAACACTTTAACTGTTGAAGAGCAACTTGTAATTATTGAAGAAAGTAATTGAAGGCTTGACGAAGAATGTGCAAGATCGGGATAATCGGATTGTCAAGTCAGTAGATAGAGTTGAAAGCATGATAGATAGAGATGCTAGTCATGAACCTGGAAAGCTTCTTGAGGTGAAAGATAAAAGAGACTCATCTATAAGGCAAGTGCCTCTTGCTAAGGATCAACAAATATCATCTGAATGCTTGATGTTATTAACCGGTTGGAGGAGTTCATTGAGGGAACAATCAAAGATATGTATGAAGTTGCTGCCAAGTCTTCCTTTGCGTATGCAAAACCATACACTTCAAGATTTGATAGCTTGAAGATACCGGCTGGCTATCAACCTCTGAAGTTTCAATAGTTTGATTGAAAGGTAATTCTAAACAACACATGTCGCAGTTCGTTAAAACATGCTGGGACTTATCGAGATTATCTTATCAAGTACTAGTTCGTCCGCTCCTTCAAAAAGGAAATGCCGAGCCTAGTTTAGTTGATAGCTGGGAGCAACTTGAACATAAATTTCTCAACCGCTTCTATAACACAAGGTGCACTTGAATATGGTTGAACTCATAATACACTTCAATTGAAGGACTAATGGACCATTGATTTTGTTAGACCCCGTAAAATATTACGTAGAACCCTGGGTTTTGTGGTGCTGAGGTAGGCTAATGTATTTGAAAATTATAGAAAACGAGCCACGGTACGGACTTTTTGGGTTGTACAATGCATTGGGGAGTTAGAGGTAAATTGTTGCGGAAAATGGCATTTCTTCGATCCATTATGCGACCGCAAAATTATTCTGCGGACCGCAGATCCGTCGCGGAGTGGAACAGAAAATGGGCAAATTTTGAAAACAATTTTGCTGGCCGTAGAATGATTATACTGGCCGCATAATAATTCTGCTGGCCGCATAAAAATTCTGCTGTCCACATAACCATTCTGCTGGCCACAAAACGATATTGCTGCCCACATAACGATTTTGCTACCATATAATTGCATCACATAATTGACTTCGGGGGGTCATTTTTGAAAATTTTCTTATCCGACCCTATTTTGATATAAGGCCTTAGGGTGTCATTTTACAATGTAAAATCTGATATTTTAGAGAGGGGGGAGAGTTATTCTAGAGAGAGAAAGGATGGCACCAACATCTTCATGCTTCAAATTCTTGCTCAAGCTTTGGAGATTCATGGGAGAAATCCATAAGATTTTCATCTAATAGGTAAGGTTCTACTCCCTAGCCCTAAATTTCAGAATTTGGACTGAAGGTAGGTCATGAGAAGTATGATTCTTAGGTGTGAGAGTTGGTCTTTGTGCATGAATGCAACCATAAGGGTGGTAGGGAGGTTATTTAACTAAAAGGAGTAAACTCTTGGTATTGAATTGGTTGTGGGGTGAAGAAAATATTGTAGAAGAACCTTGTAGCCAACTTTGCACACCAAGTGTTTGATGAAATGCTTAAATGAGGTGAACCCACGAATATCTTCCTAATTATGGTTCACTTTTGTTATGTTTCTAAATAGATTAAAGTTGCTAGAATTTCCGGAATATTATAGTGATGTAAGGAAAGCTCAAGAAAGGTATGTTGGCTAAACTTCTCTCTTAAAATTGAATACCACGATGTTCTTGTAAGTACCGAGTTGTTCATTATAAATTGACTATTCCGAATAAGCTTTTTGCGAAAGAGATATGTTCAATATGTGTTCCGAATGCTCTTATCATGTTATGTTATCCTTCGGGAATGTATTCAAAGTATGGGTTGTGTATTAAAATATTATGGCTTTGAGTCGGGTTTCAAATGAAAGTTATGATGCCAAATTGTGTGAGAAAAACTCGATGTGCTTAAGACTCTTAATTATTCATATGTGTACCTAATGTCTTGATTAGAAATGCCTTGTTGTTGATAACCCATAAAGATGATGGAAAGTGAAAGAAGTGGATTGGAGATGTAAAGTGTGGCTACCGTGCCAATAATGAAAGTTAAATTTGTGGCCAATGGTACCAATAAAATGAAATGATGCGAGAAAGGTTATGAAATGAGCCTTGATTCAACTGCTCCAAATTGACTTCGAAAATAGATTTTCCTAAAAGCTTATGTGCTCAAGTCATGCCCAAATGTGGTTGTTTTAACTAATGCTATGCTTTGTAAGTATTTCCAGTGTGTTATAAGCTCCTACGTTCTCATGAGTAAAGGCTATGGTGTTCCTAAATGTTTTAAATGCTCTTAATATTCTATGATCACCCATGGCAAGTACAAGTAAGTGATAGTATGAACATGAAATGTGGCCGCTTGCCAAAATGAGAATTATGAGGCATTGTATGTTTCAATGGTTTCAATCATTGTATGTATGCTTCTAAAATAATAAATGCAAATGACTTTGATGTTAAGTCCCCAAGAATCATGAACCTAGCTAATGACCTCAAGATGACAAGTGAGTGAATAACGAGATGAAAGGGAGATGTCCTATGCTAAATGATGATGAACCTTATGTCACGATCCAAAACCTAACCCCTCGTGATGGCGCCTATCATGATACTAGGCAAGCCGACATCTCCAAAACACTTTTAACATTTGACAGGAATGAATTAATATATTTAAAATAACCGTAGTCTTTCATAAAAACAGGGTAAAACCCAAAGCATAAGTGCGGAAAAATAGCCCAACATCGGGGTGTCACTAAGTCATGAGCATCTAGATATCCAGTCTAATACAAACAGTGTCTAAGTATCAATACAGAAAAGAAAGAAAACATAGAAGGAGAGACAAGGTCTGCGGACGCCGGCAACTACCTCGTAGTCTCCGGTACTCGATCGCGCACGAACTCAACGACCTTCATGATCAAACACACCTGGATCTGCACATGAAGTGCATGGTGTAGCATGAGTACAACCAACTCAGCAAGTAACAGAAATAAATAAGGAACTGATAAGGTGGTGACGAGCTATACAAATACAGTTCATTTTCAATAATTCCAGCTAAGAGTAGATATGCTTTCAAATCCGGCAGTTCAAATCAAATCAGTTTTATACAGTTAATGTGCAAGTAAATCCAGATATAGAATCTTTCAGAAATTTCACGACAATAACAGATAGCAACTAAGTGAATCAACAAATGAAAAAGCAAGTACAGTCTCCCAGGGCAACAGTCACTCAACTCGTCATAACAGCTCAATCACTCGGCTCTCAGCCCTCAGTACTCACACTCAATAGGTACATGCGCTCACTAGGGGTGTGCAGACTCTGGAGGGGCTCCTTCAGCCCAAGTGCTATATCGCTGCGACATGCAGCCCGATCCCATAAAAATAGCCATAAGGATCGTTGCGGCGTGAAACCCGATCCATATATATATATATATATATATACAGCCCTGAGGCTCATTGCGGCGTGCAACCCGATCCATACATACAGCCCTAAAGTTCATTGCGGCGTGCAACCCAATCCATATACACACATATAGCTCACAGATCGGCACTCAGGCCCTAACTCAGTCACCAACCTCTCTAGTCTCTCGGGCTCTCAGAAATCATAAAGATCAGCCCAAACAAAAAAATAACATAGTGTATCAACAAGAATCAAGAAGCGACTGAGATATGATACGCAAGTAAAACCATGACTGAGTACAAGACAATAATTAGCAATTACTTCAACAAGTACGCGACCTCAGCGGTCCCAACAGCACCATCACATAGCCTAAGCATAATTTCTAATATGATTTGCAGTCAAATTTCTATAACACACAGAGAACATGTAATTAACAATAGGCTATTCGACTTTATAGTCTCATGGGACGGACCAAGTCACAATCCCCCACGGTGCACGCCCATGCGCCCGCCACCTAGCATGTGCGTCACCTCCAAAATAATCACATTATACTAAAAATCCGGGGTTTCATACCCTCAGGATCAGATTTAAAACTGTTACTTACCTCAAACCGTGCAAAATCCTACTCCGCAATGACTTTGCCCCTCGAATCAATCTCCAAACGCCCCAAATCTAGCCACAAGCAGTATGAAATAATTAATATAGGCTAAAAGAATCATTTCCACTAGAAAAACACGAAAATATAAGCCAAAATCTGAAATAGGCTCAAACCGACCCTCGGACCCACGTCTCGAAATCCAACAAAAGTCATAAAATATGAACACTCATCCACTCACGAGTTCAACCATACAAGAATTACTCGAATCCAACCTCCAATCACCTTCCAAAACTCAAAATATTAGCCTATGAAGTTTCTACCATTTTCACCCAAATTTACAACTCAAATCCCTAATTGGATGATGAAAATAGCAATAGATTCATGAAATATAATCCAATCCGAGTTAGAATCACTTACCCCAACAATATTCTTGAAGAAACCTCAAAATATCGCCTCACACCGAGCTCTCAAAGTCCTAAAATCGAAATGGAAATCAAACCCTCGAAATCCCTTTTTTTGCCCAGTTCTTCCGCATCTGCGGACACACTGTCGCACCTGCGGAATTTCTCTCGAAGGTGCGAAAATGACTTAAAGGGATGGGTCCGCATCTGCTATGTAGGGGCCTCACCTGCGTGTGTGCGCCTGCGGAAAATGGTCCGCTTCTGCGTTCACGCCTCCAGCTCACTCTTTCCGTATCTGCGGAACTTCACGCGCATCTGCGGGTCCGCAGATGCGGAAATCCCCTCGCACCTGCGACCAGACCATCTCCTCAACCCTCGCTTCTGCGCTTGGCCTGACGTATGTGCGTGCCCGCACCTGTGGTTCCCCACTTGCAGGTGCGAAAAACTAGAACACCAGAAATTCAACAATTGCACAAGTTCAAATTTTGATCCGTTAAGCATCCGAAACACACCCGAGGCCCCCGGGACCTCAACCAAATATACCAACAAGTCCTAAAACACCATACAAACTTAGTCAAGCCTTCAAAACATGTCGAACAACAACCAAAAAAAAAATTACACCCGGATTCAAGCCTAATGAACTTCTAAACTTTCAAATTCCACAAACAACGCTGAAACCTACCGAACCACGTCTGATTGACCTCAAAATTTGCACACAAGTCATATTCAATACTACGAACCTACTCCAACTTCCGGAATCGGAATTCGACCCCGATATCAAAAAGTCAACCCCCGATCAAACTTTCTAAATTTCGACTTTCGCCATTTCAAGCCTAAATTTGCTACAGACCTCAAATTCACAGTCCGGACACTCTCCTAAGTCCAAAATCACCCAACAGAGCTAACAGAATCGACGGAACTCCATTCTGGAGTCGTCTTCACACAATTCCGACTACGGTCCAAATCATGAGATTTAAGCTTCTATTTTAGGGACTAAATGTTCCAAATCACTCTGAAACCAAAAACAAGACCTCCCGGCAAGTCACATAAATAGAAACAGATACGGGGAAAACGGTAAATAGGGGATCGGGGATAATACTTTCAAAACGACCGGCCAGGTCGTTACATCCTCCCCCTCTTAAAACAATCGTTCGTCCTCGAACGAGCATAAAGACATACCCGAAGTGGTGAAAAGATGAGGATAACGGCTGCGCATATCATGCTCGGTCTCCCAAGTCGCCTCCTTGACCGGCTGACCCCTCCACTAAACCTTCACAGAAGCAATATTCTCCGACCTCAGCTTTTGAACCTGCCTATATAAGATCGCCACCGGCTCCTCAACATAAGATAAATCCATGTCCAACTGGATTGAGCTGAAATCCAACACGTGAGACGGATTGCCGTGATACTTTCGGAGCATAGAAACATGGAATATTGGATGAACTCCTGCTAGGTTGGGGGGCAAGGAAAGCTCATAAGCAACCTCCCCAATAGGTCGCAATACCTCAAATCGATCGATAAACCTCAGACTCAGCTTGCCCTTCTTTCCGAACCTCATAACACCCTTCATGGGTGACACCCGGAGCAAGACCCGCTCTTCAACCATGAATGCAACATCGCGAACCTTCCGATATGCATAACTCTTCTGTCTGGACTGGGCTGTGCGTAGTCTATCCTGAATCACCCTAACCTTCTCTAGAGCATCCTAAACCAAGTATGTACCCAATAATCTAGCCTCGCCCGGCTCAAACCAACCCGCTGGAGACCTACACCGCCTACCATACAGAGCATCATACGGTGCCATCTGGATGCTCGACTGGTAACTGTTGTTGTAAGCAAACTCTGCTAGAGGCAAGAACTGATCCCACGAACCCCCAAACTCCATCACACACGCATGGAGCATATCCTCTAATATCTGAATAGTGCACTCGGACTGTCTCTCCATCTGAGGGTGAAATACTGTGCTCAACACCACTCGAGTACCCAACTCATGCTGTACGGCCCTCCAGAACTATGATGTAAACTGCGTACCCCGGTCAGAAATGATAGATACCAGTATGCCATAAATCCTGATGATCTCGCGAATATACACTCGAGCCAGCTGCTCGGAAGAATAGTTAGTCATCACAGGAATGAAATGAGCTGACTTGGTCAGCCGGTCCATAATCACCCAAACTGCATCAAACTTCCGCTGAGTCCGTGGAAGCCCAACAACAAAATCCATAGTGATCCGCTCCTACTTCCACTCCAGAATCTCTAACTTCTAAAGCAACCCACCTAGTCGCTGATGCTCATACTTCACCTGCTGGCAATTTAGGCACCGAGCTACATACTCCACTATGTCCTTCTTCATTCTTCTCCACGAGTAATGATGTCTCAAGTCCTGATACATCTTCGCGGCACCCGGATGAATGGAATACCGCGAACAGTGAGCCTCCTGGAGAATCAACTCACGCAAACCATCTACATTGGGCACCCATAGCCTGTCCTGTATCCTCAATGAACCATCATCCCCAATAGTGACCTCCTTAGCATCACCGTGCTGAACCGTGTCCTTAAGGACAAGCAGATGGGGGTCAGCATACTGATGCTCCCTGATACAATCATAAAGAGAAGACCGAGAGACCACACAAGCCAATACTCAACTCGGCTAAGAAATATCTAATCTAACAAACTGGATGGCTAAGGCCTGAACATCAAATGCCAATGGACTCTCTGGTGCTGGAAGATATGCTAAGCTCCCCAAACTTTCCGCCCGACGACCCAAGGCATCGGCCACCAATTGGCCTTCCCGGGATGGTACAAAATGGTGATATCATAGTCCTTAAGAAGCTGCAACCACCTCCGCTGATGCAAGTTAAGATCTTTCTGTTTGAACAGATGTTGCAAACTCTGATGATCAGTGTAAATCTGACAATGGACACCGTACAAATAGTGCCGCCAAATCTTCAAGGCGTGAACAATAGCTGCTAACTCAAGGTCGTGGACATGATAGTTCTTCTCATGGGGCTTCAACTGGCGCGAAGCATAAGAAATCACTCTACCCTCCTACATCAAAACACACCCAATGCCGATCCGCGGGGCGTCATAATACACTGTGCAAGAACCAGAAGCTGATGGTAGAACTAGAACTGGAGCCCTGGTCAAAGAAGTCTTGAGCTTCTGAAAACTCTCCTCGCACTCCTCCAACCACCTGAAAGGAGCACCCTTTTTGGTCAATTTAGCCAAGAGTGATGCAATGGATGAGAATCCCTCCACAAAACGACGGTAATAGCTAGCCAAACCGAGAAAACTCTGAATCTCCGTGGCTCAAGACGGTCTGGGCCAACTCTGAACCGCCTCTATCTTCTTCGGGTCTACCTGAATACCCTCACTGGACACCACGTGCCCCAAGAACGCCACTAAACCGAGCCAAAACTCACACTTGGAGAACTTTGCATAAAGCTTCTCCTCCCTCAACCACTGTAACGTAATCCTCAGATGCTGGGCATGCTCCTCTTAGATACGAGAGTACACCAGGATGTCATCAATGAATATAATAATGAACGAGTCAAGATAAGGCTGAAACACACTGTTTATCAGATGCATGAACACTGCTGGGGCGTTGGTCAGCCCAAAAGACATCACAAGGAACTCATAATGGCCATATCAGGTCCTGAAAGCTATCTTAAGAATATCTGAGTCCCGAATCTTCAACTGGTGATACCCTGACCTCAAATCAATCTTGGAGAACACCATCGCTCCCTGAAGCTGGTCAAACAAATCATCAATACGTGACAAAGGATACTTCTTGATTGTGACCTTGTTCAACTGTCTGTAATCAATGCACATTCTCATAGTACCATCTTTCTTCTTCACAAATAGAACTGGTGCACCCCAAGGTGACACGCTAGGCCGAATAAACCCCTTATCAAGGAGTTCCTGAAGTTGCTCCTTCAACTCCTTCAACTCAGCCGGTGTCATATGGTACGGTGGAATAGAAATGGGCTGAGTGTCCGGTACCAAATCAATACCGAAACACATCCGGGAAATTTCGCACCACCGGAACAGAATCATTAGCGGGGGCCTCTGCACTAACATCCCTCCCAAAGGCCAAATAAGATAGACAACCATTCTCAACCATCCGCTGAGCTTTCAAGTATGAAATCACTATACTGGGAACATAGTCTATGAAGTCGCTCCACTCAACCCTCGGCAACCCCGGCATCGCCAACGTCACGGTGTTAGCGTTACAGTCTAGAACAGCATGACATGGAGACAACTAATCCATACCCAAAATCACGTCAAAATCGACCATACTAAGTAACAAGAGATCCACTCTAGTCTCCAGACTCCCAATAGTCACTACACATGACCAATATATACGGTCCACAATGATAGTATTGCCTACTGGAGTGGATACATGAACAGATAAAACTAGAGACTCACGGGGCATAACCAGATAATGAGCAAAATACGAGGACACATATGAATAAGTGGAACTAGGGTCAAATAATACAGAGGCATCTCTATGGAAAACTAAGACAATACATGTAATCACATCATCCGAAGCAACGACATCTGGTCTGGCAAGAAGAGCATAGAAACGAGCCTGGCCGCCCCCTGATCGGCCTCCCCCTATCGGGTGACCCCTAGCTTGACTGGGCTCCACCCCGAGCTGGCTGAGCGGGTGGTGAAGAAACTGGTGCTGATGTCATAGACTGGCTCCTCTGCTGAGCCGAACCTCCCGTAAGGCGGGGACAATATCTCCTGATGTGGCCAAACTCTCCATACTCATAGCAACTCCCCGGTGCTGGTGCTGGGGACTGAAGGGAGCACTGAGCACCGGGATAACTGGTAGAAGGACCTGGCATAGACAAGCCCTAACCCGATGGAGCACGAGATGAACTCTGAGCTGGGAGAACATTGCGATATGATTGACTCTGCTGATAACTGTGTGAACCAAGGCCAGATGATGCACCACAGTGAACTTGGCGAGCCGTCTGAGCATGTCTGAAAGGATGACCTCTACCATGGTGGAACTGCCCCCAGAAGGAACACCGCTAAATCCATCCTGTCCATGAGGCCTTTTGGATTCCTTCTAGACTCGCTCCTGGCTGCGAACCATTTCAATCTGACGAGCAATATCGACAACCTCATCAAAAGTTGCACCGGACACTCTCTCTCTAGTCGTAAGCAATCGCAGCTGAAAAGTAAGGCCATCTATGAACCTCCTGATCCTCTCCCTGTCTATGGGAACCAACCAGATAACATGACGGGACAACTCTAAAAATCTCATCTCATACTGTGTCACAAACATATCACCCTGACGAAGCTGCTCAAACTGCCTGCGTAGCTCCTCTCTGTGGGACTGAGGCACGAACTTCTCCATAAAGAGAGCGGAGAACGGCTGCCAGGTAAGGGGTGCTGTGCCGACTGGCCTACACCTCTCGTAAGCCTCCTACCAACCGAAAGCAGCCCCAGAGAACTGAAAAGTAGTGAACGAAACCCCACCGGTCTCCCGAATACCTGTCGTACGGAGTATCCTCTTACATCTGTCTAAGAAACCCTGTGCATCCTCTCCCTTCGCACCACTGAAAGATGGAGGATGGAGCCTCCCAAAGCTCTCCAATCTACACTGCTCATCCTCAGGCATAGCAGGAACCACATAATCCTGAGCAGCGGCAACCGGCTGGGCTGGTGGTGCCCCCGGTGTCTGGAATCCCTGTACCACCTGCTTTGGTGTGCAGGCGGCGAGAGTCTGAGCGCCTCCCCTGGCCTGAGAAATGGCTGCTACGGCCGGAACAGAGACTGCCTGAGCAAGACTGGTACATGTGGTCAGATCTGAGCTAAGGCCTCCTGAAGGCCTGTAATCACCATGGGCACGGGTGGTGCCTGAGCTGGTCCCACAGGCTCGTCCACAACTGGAGCCTGCTCCTGAACTAGTGCAACTAGTGGGTCTGTAGGTACTGCCATAGCTGCTGTGCGGGCTACACGTCTGCCCCTACCTCGGCCTCTACCGCAACCTCGGCCTCTCGCGGCCCTGGCTGGAGGTACTGGTGGATGTCCGTCTTGTCCCATAGTACGAGTCCCCACCATCTGTGAGAGAATGAAACAACATATGTTTAGTCACCAGAATCAATAGATTCGCATGACAAGAATTCAAGAATGTGAAGTTTTTCCTAAGGGTTCGGCAACCCCTTGATGATAAGTACACACGTCTCCGTACCGATCCGCAAGACTCTACTAACCCTGCTCATGACTCATGAGACCTATGTAACCTAGGCTCTGTTACCAACTTGTCACGACCCAAAACCTAACCCGCCTTGATGGCACCTATCATGATACTAGGCAAGCCGACATCTCCAAAACACTTTCAACATTTAACAAAAATGAATTAATATATTTAAAATAACCAAAATCTTTCATAAAAACGGGGTAAAATCCAAAGCATAAGTGCGGCAAAATAGCCCGACATCGGGGTGTCACTGAGTCATGAGCATCTAGATATCCAGTCTAATACAAACAATGTCTAAGTATTAATACAGAAAATAAAGAAAACATAGAAGGAGAGACAAGGTCTACGGACGCCGGCAACTACCTCGTAGTCTCTGGTACTCGATCGCGCACGAACTCAACGACCTCTGTGATCAAATACACCTAGATCTGCACATGAAGTGCAGGGTGTAGCATGAGTACAACTAACTCAGCAAGTAACAGAAATAAATAAGGAACTGAGAAGGTAGTGACGAGCTATACAAATATAGTTCATTTTCAATAATTCCAGCAAAGAGTAGACATGCTTTCAAATCCGGCAGTTCAAATCAAATCAGTTTTATACAGTTAAAGTGCAGGAAAATCCGGATATAGAATCTTTCAGAAATTTCACGACAATGATAGATAGCAACTAAGTGCATCAACAAATGAAAAATCAAGTACATCTTCTCAGGGCAACAGTTACTCAACTCGTCACAATAGCTCAATCAATCGGCTCTCAGCCCTCAGTATTCACACTCAATAGGTACCTGCGCTCACTGGGGTGTGCAGTCTCCGGGGGGCTCCTTCAGCCCAAGCGCTACATCGCTGCGTCGCACAGCCCAATCCCACAAAAATAGCTATAAGGCTCGTTGCGTCGTGCAATCCGATCCATATATATATACAGCCCTAAGGCTCGTTGCGGCGTGCAACCCGATCCATACATACAGCCCTAAGGCTCGTTGTGGCGTGCAACCCGATCCATAATACAGCCCTAAGGCTCGTTGCGGTGTGCAATCCGATCCATATACACACATATAGCTCATAGCTCGACACTCAGGCCCTGACTCAGTCACCAATCTCTCTAGTCTCTCGGGCTCTCAGAAATCATAAAAATCATCCCAAACAAAAAAATAACATAGTGTATCAACAAGAATCAAGAAGAGACTCAGATATGATACGCAAGCAAGACCATGACTGAGTACAAGACAACAATTAGCAATTAATTCAACAAGTACGCGACCTCTGCGGGTCCTAACAGTACCATCACATAGCCTAAGCATGATTTCTAACATGATTTGCCATCAAATTTCTATAACATAGAGAGAACAAGTACTTAACAATGGGCTATTCGACTTTACAGTCTCACGGGACGGACCAAGTCACAATCCCCCATGGTGCACGCCCTTGCACCCGTCACCTAGCATGTGCATCACCTCCAAAATAGTCACATCATACCAAAAATCCGGGGTTTTATAACCCCAGGATCAGATTTAAAATTGTTACTTACCTCAAACCGCGCAAAATCCTACTCCGCAATGCCTTTGTCCCTCGAATCAATATCCAAACGCTCCGAATCTAGCCACAAGCAGTATGATATAATTAATATAGGCTAAAAGAATCAATTCCACTAGAAAAACATGAAACTATAAGCCAAAATCTGAAATAGGCTCAAACCGACCCTCGGGTCCACGTCTCGAAATCTGACAAAAGTCACAAAATATGAACACCCATCCACTCACGAGTCCAACCATACAAGAATTACTCAAATCCAACCTCAAATCACCTTCAAAAACTCGAAATTTTAGCCTATGAAGTTTCTACCATTTCCCCCTAAATTTACTATTCAAATCCCTAATTAGATGATTAAAATAACAATAGATTCATGAAATATAATCCAATCCGAGTTAGAATCACTTATCCCAACAATCTTCTTGAAGAAACCTCGAAAAATCGCCTCACACCGAGCTCTCAAAGTCCCAAAATCAAAATGGAAATCAAACCTTCGAAATCCCATTTTTCTGCCCAGTTCTTCCACATCTGCGGACACACTGTCGCACCTGAGACACCGTACCTGCAGAATTTCCCTCGCAGGTGCGGAAATGACTTAAAGGACCGGGTCCGCATTTGCGATGAAGGGGCCGCACCTGCGTGTGCGCGCCTGCAGAAAATGGTCCGCTTCTGCGTTCACGCCTCCAGCTCACTCATTCCGCATCTGCGGAACTTCACGCGCGTTTGCGGGTCTGCAGATGCGGAAATCCCCACGCACCTGTTACCCCTGACCATTTCCTCAACCCCCGCTTCTGCTCTTGGCCTGACACACGTGCGTGTCCGCACCCGCGGTTCCCCACTCGCAGGTGCGAAACACCAGAACACCAGAAACTCAGCAATTGCACAAGTCTAAATTTTGATCCGTTAAGCATCCAAAGCATACCCGAGACCTCAACCAAATATACCGACAAGTCCTAAAATACCATACGAACTTAGTCGAGCCTTCAAAACATGTCGAACAACAACAAAAACATGAATTACACCCGGATTCAAGCCTAATGAACTTCTAAACTTGCAAATTCCACAAATGACGCCGAAACCTACCAAACCATGTCCGATTGACCTCAGATTTTTCACACAACTCATATTCAACATTACAAACCTACTTCAACTTCCAGAATCAGAATTCGACCCCGATATCAAAAAGTCAACCCCCCAGTCAAACTTTCCAAAAATTCGACTTTCGCCATTTCAAGCCTAAATTAGGTACATACCTCAAATTCACAGTCCAAACATACTCCTTAGTCCAAAATAACCCAACGGAGCTAAAGGAACCGACGGAACTCCATTCCGAAGTCGTCTTCACATAATTCCGACTACAGTCTAAATCATGAGACTTAAGCTTCTGTTTTAGGGACTAAGTGTCCCTAATCACCCTGAAACCAAAAATAAAACCTCTCGGCAAGTCACATAAGCAGAAATAGATAAGGAAAAAATAGGAAATAGGGGATCGGGGCTAATACACTTAAAATGACCGGCCGGGTCGTTACACCTTAAGAAAAGAAATTGGGCTCATGTGCCTTTGAAATCAACTTATTGATTCACCATGCATGTGATAATGTAATGAGCTGTGTTTCTCCATGATGAGCATGAACATGAAGTATTCCAATGATACAATAAATTACGACCTTAAATGTAATGTTAATCATGTCGCTTTGAGTTTATATATGGTTATGTGCATAATGATGTGCTATGAACCCTATGGACAGGCTATGAAACGCATAGGTGTATAATATAATATGTGATCCTATGGATGGGCTATGAAATACATAGGTGTATTGTATATGTGATCCTATGGATGGGCTATGAAATACATAGGTGTATTGTATATGTGATCCTTTAGACGGGCTATGAAACGCATAGGTGTATTGTATATGTGATCCTATGAACGGGCTATGAAACACATAGGTGTATTGTATATGTGGTCCTATGGATGGGATATGAAACACATAAGTGTATAATATAACATGTGAATCATATGGACGGGCTATGAAATGCATAGGTGTGTAATATAATATATGAACACTATGGACTGTCTATGAAACACATATATGTATAGAATGGGTGAACACTATGGACGGTCTATGAAACGCATAGGTGCATAGTAAGAGAGAGCAATGGACGATCTAGTAAGACGCATAGCAAACACAAACCATAGGTGCCACTTTCATTGCCCTTGTTTGTACATGTTACATTTACATTATATTTTGTATCCCACACATAATTCATATGTCTCAATTGATCCCCAAAGAATTTCAGAATGGTGTAAGTATAATAAGACTTGGAATGTGATTCTATGGGACGTTTCATAGTTTTTTGATGTACTTTATTTGCCTCTTATTTGAGTTACCATATTTTCATATGTTGTTCTGTCTGCTTTACATATGAGTACTATTCCATATGTAGTCATGTCCCTTTTGCCGGGGGCGCTGCATCTTTTAATGGATGTAGGTATACTTCTATTGGATGATATGGATCTTTGATAGGGATCTACTTCACTACTCAGCTTATGGTGAGCCCGCTACAGTTCTAGTGGGTGTTTGAGTCTAGTTCGTTTTATGTACTTAGGTATCTATTGTCATAGAAGCTCCATGTACACTGTGGGTCATGTACTTAAAGTTTTGAGTTTTATCATGTATTTATGTTCACAATATTTACAGTTATTTATAAAGCTATGTATCCATCATGAAGAAAATTTTAGGCCATTGAGCCAAATGTATTCAATTTGAAAGTCAAGATCTAATTATGTTATGGTAAATCATGCATGAGTAATGATGAGAGGTTGATGTAAATTAGGCTTCCTAGACTGGGTTACTCGGTTGAGCGTCAGTCGCGCTCCCCGAGGTCGGGGCATGACAGATTTCATCAATCGATGGTGGAATGTAAGACTTATAAGCAGAGACAGACTTAGTGAAGCTTCTGAAATAGATGTCTATCCAAGGAATGCATTGGGGAATTCGTTATACCATACAAGGTATCAAGCCTAAGTCTTTTTAAGAATTATGTCACGACCCAAAATCCCAATCAAAGGATCATGATGGCACATAACCCTACTTGTTAGGCAAGCCAATACATAACAGTAAATAAAAAAAGCAATACTAACATTTAGCAACATTTTGTCATAGATAAAGAGTAAAAGCTCCTATAACGACATAATAAGTCTAAAACCATCACATTTGACATAACAACCTCCCAAGATTTGTGTACTGAGTACACGAGCTCTAAAGAATGCTAAATACAATGTCTGAAAAGAATATAATATGGTCTAATACAATTAAACAATAATAGAGATAATGGATAGTAGACTTCAAGGCCTGCGGACGAGTATGCAACACTACCTCGAGTCTCTTGACTAGTAACGGCTAAACACTTCTCGGGACTAGCGCTACCAATACTTGAATTTTTACAAGAAATGCAGAAGTGTAGTATGAGTACAACTGACCCAAGATACTCAGTAAGTGTCGAGCGTAACCTCGACAAGGTAGTGATGAGGCTAAGACAAAATACCTACATTATGAACCTATGTAGTTAATAAGCAATAGAACGAACAATAACATAATAAGATAAATAATGAGAAAAATAATTAGAGAAAATATGATAAAAGTAAAATAAGCAACTAAAGTATATAACCATCATGCTTCCCAATTTCACAACCAAACCTGGCTTCACAACTCAAATCCAAAAGAATAAAACGATAATCATAAACCCTAGGCAGCCGAAAAAGGAGCAGCCATCGCCGGCGACTGCTCCTGCTCGCTTCTCTCTTTCTCTCCCTCCCTCAATCTCTCTTCTCACTCTCTACCCCTATCTTTCTCTCTCCCGACATCCACTTCTCAATAGGTAAAAGCAGGTCCTCCGACCCCTCTTTTTCTTCCTTTTGATCTTGTTCTTTTTTGTGGCAAGTGCGTGGGTGGCAGCACTAGTTATAACATATGTAGTTCCGACACGATCCAACAACTCCGGGCAGTTTTTCAACAAGCTGGTTCATCTCCGGCGACTAAATTCCTTGACTTCAAAACCAGGTTCTAACGTTCCTGCTCTTTTACATTACATTGCATATTCGATTTTCCTCAAAAAAGACAGCAACTTCTCACCATTTTTCAGCCATGTAAACCAGCAATTAGAAGCTCCCGTTTTCACCACCTAAACATCACCAAAAACACCTGAAAATCCAGTCTAAAATCACCCTGTTTCCACACCAAAACACCACCAAATATCACCAAAAAACGCACCCAAAATTCCATGTAAAACCACCCATCAACAACCACCAAAAACCAGCCGAAAATGGACTAAAACAACCCCCAAAATGACCCGAAATAGCAGCTGAAAATATGCTCAACTCCATCCCCAAAATCAGTCCCAAAACCCCACAAAAACCAGCCCAAAAACTCATCCTTGCTGTCGACACACCATAGCTCAAGGCTCTTTCTTTAGGCGAGCCTTATGTAAAAGGGGACTGAGTTTCGAAAGGTCGAATCGAGGTCATTGTTCGAGCTCCGGTCAGCGATCTTGGTTGGAACGTCATTGTTGGCGTCAGTTTTCAAAGCTGAAGCTCATATTTTTGTACGCAACAAAAAAGGTTAGAAATCCTTCAACTGAAAGGTCGACTCCTAAATCGTTGTTGGTTCAATGCTATATGCAAATGGGGTTATGATGCTTCATGTTCATACGTTTCTCTCTGATTATTTTTTTTGTTATTATTCTGTCATATCTCTTGATCTTAGGTTGGTGTTCATGCTTGAATATTTTTAATAATTCAGTTTTGTGCTCAAATGAACCTAGAATTATCAGTTTTAATTTTAGTTATATAAGCATGAGTTGAATAATTCAAAAGCCAGGTGTATTTTTGTTAATTGATTGCTAAAATAAGTTTGGCCTTAGTGATAGCTGTAGAACTGTTAAAGATTAGGTGGGCGTTTGAACATAAGAATTGTAAAATTCTAAAATAGGGGGAAATTCTTTTTCAAGTGAAAATGGTATTTAAAATTTAGAGTTGTGTTCGGATATGAATATAATTTTGGGTTATTTTTGAAGTTTTGTGAGTGATTTTAGTAAAAATTTTGAAAAACAGTTTTTTGAAAATTTCAAAAATGCATCTTCAAGTGAAAATTGAAAATTTTATGAACAAATACTGATTTCGGAAAAAAAGTGAAATATTTTTGAAAAAAAGAAAAAAATTTCTTATGTCCAAACGGGCTCTAGGTCTTTACTTTGTTTTCTACTGAAGTGGGCCTTTTGAAATGATAATTAAAGTAAGAAGGTTAGGCTTAAGACAAGGGCGATGTGCACAGATAGCCAGTAATAACACATGTATTTACTTTTAAGCCACTGTTTTAAATGTATTTAGTCTTTAGCCACTGCTTTAATAAACTTTTACCCGCCCGGACGAAAATACCCTTCTATTATATAGGATTTCGCTGATACATACGCTCCTTATTTACGATCAGCAGCAGCTCAAACTTACGTGCAGAGAATTGTTGTGATCGCCCAAAATTGTAGAAGCTTCTCTTCCGATTTCAAACTTTTTGTCTAAGTTCAGAATTCAACTTTCTCGTCCAAAATTCATCATAAAATTACAGTAAGTTCTAAAGTTTCAGATATCTTTATATGCTTTTGTGTGTTTGTGTGGATTTTTATTTTGTTGCTGAAGAATAAGATGCTAGGAATTTGATTTTTTTTTCTTTTCTGTATTGATAACATTAAGGACATCGTGTCCTTAACTCTGTGATTGTTCTGTAAATATTGAGGACATAATGTTAAGGATTTGGTGTCCTTAACATGACTGTTGTTCTAAAAAATATTAAGGATAAAGTGTCGTGTGTTTTGCAACTTGTATTAATAAAGTTAAGGACACGATGTCCTTAACTTCATGACTGTTGTTCTAAATATTAAGGACATAGTGTCCTGTATTTGCAAATTGTATTAATAAAGTTAAGGACACAATGTCCTTAACTTTTTCACTGCACACATCAAAGTTAAGGACAGCTTGTCCTTAACTTTTACAATGCACACATCAAAGTTAAGGACAACTTGTCCTTAGTTTTTACAATGCACACATCGAAGTTAAGGACATCATGTTCTTAACTTTTACAATGCACACATCCAAATTAAGGACACCATATCCTTAACATTTTGACTGCACGTGTCAAAGTTAAGGACATAGTGTCCTGTTTTTGCAACTTGTACTGATAAAGTTTAGGACATGATGTTCTTAATTTCATGACTACTGTGTAAAAATTAAGGACATAGTGTCCTGTTTTTGCAACCTATACTAATAAAGTTTAGGACACCATGTCCTTAACATTTTAACTGCACACAGCAAAGTTAAGGACACAATGTCCTTAACTTTTTCACTGTACACATCAAAGTTAAGGACAACTTGTCCTTAACTTTTACAACGTACACATCGAAGTTAAGGACACCATGTCCTTAACATTTTGACTGCACACATCAAAGTTAAGGACATAGTGTCCTGTTTTTGCAACTTGTACTGATAAAGTTTAGGACATGACATCCTTAACTTCATGACTACTGTGTAAAAATTAAGGACATAGTGTCCTTTTTTTGCAACCTATACTAATAAAGTTTAGGACACCGTGTCCTTAACATTTTTACTACACACAGCAAAGTTAAGGACACAATGTCCTTAACTTTTTCACTGCACACATCAAAGTTAAGGACAACTTGTCCTTAACTTTTACAATGCACACATCAAAGTTAAGGACAACTTGTCCTTAACTTTTATAACGTACACATCGAAGTTAAGGACACCATGTCCTTAACATTTTGACTGCACACATCAAAGTTAAGGACATAGTGTCCTGTTTTTGCAACTTGTACTGATAAAGTTTAGGACATGACATCCTTAACTTCATGACTACTGTGTAAAAATTAAGGACATAGTGTCCTTTTTTTGCAACCTATACTAATAAAGTTTAGGACACCGTGTCCTTAACATTTTTACTACACACAGCAAAGTTAAGGACACAATGTCCTTAACTTTTTCACTGCACACATCAAAGTTAAGGACAACTTGTCCTTAACTTTTACAATGCACACATCAAAGTTAAGGACAACTTGTCCTTAACTTTTATAATGCACACATCGAAGTTAAGGACATCATGTCCTTAACTTTTACAATGCACACATCCAAGTTAAGGACACCATGTCCTTAATATTTTGACTGCACACATCAAAGTTAAGGGCATAGTGTCCTGTTTTTGTAACTTGTACTGATAAAGTTTAGGACATGATGTCTTTAACTTCATGACTACCATGTGAAAATTAAGGACATAGTGTCCTGTTTTTGCAACCTATACTAATAAAGTTTAGGACATGATGTCCTTAACTTCATGACTACTGTGTAAATATTAAGGACATAGTGTCCTGTATTTGCAACTTATATTGATAAAGTTTAGGACATGATATCCTTAACTTCATGACTGTTGTTCTAAATATTAAGGACATAGTGTCCTGTGTTTTGCAACTTGTATTGATAAAGTTTAGGACATCTTGTCCTTAACTTCACGATTGTTGTATAAATATGTCCTGAATTTCCCATTTT
>AWOL01S0043810.1:0-12631 GCA_000715115.1 Nicotiana otophora
AGTCAAGAGCAAACATCTCGTGCGTGGACAATATAACATAGGCGTCCAATAATGGATAAACCAAGAATAGGGACGAGTATGACTCTCACACCATATTAAAGTGTCTCAGAATTCTGTTAACTCGAAGTTCCAATAGCCAATTGTAAATCTCCAGCTGGGCAGGAAATTAAATACATCTGTGCAAAGTGCCCATGATATTCAACACAATTTAAATTTCAACCAGCTGCACTAAGTTCCCACTATGCGCTGGGTCTGCGGAAAGACCAAACCACAACGGTCTATTGCATGCAGCCTTACCCTGCATTTCTGTAAGAGGTTATTTCCACGGCTTGAACGTGTAACTTCCTAGTCACATGGCAACAACTTTACCAGTTACGCCAAGGCTCCCTTCGTGATGTTTCTGATATATGCCTGATAGAATAACTCACCCAGGATTCTTGTATAGTAGGAAAGAGGCACATCTGTATTATGAATTTTGAATAGACTGTCAGGAGCTTTAATAATGTTGTACTCTTTCCATCCAGTTATTCCCCAAACTAAATCATCTTTCTTGAATTTTGGATGAGCTGAATCCACGACTTTAGCCACTCCAAACCCCACTATAGGCTACATAAAAAATGATCTGATAAGTTATAACAGTAGAGAATCATAGTTAGCCAAATTAAAATTGGAAAGGATTCAGTTGCCATTCATGCAAAACTTGTAGAATTTGACAGCAATAAGTAATCTTTGGTCTTAATATTGATCCTCTAGTTGCTCTTAAATGAAGCGACATGATCTGTGAGGTTGCCACGACCCCAATTTCCCTTCGTACGATGTCGTGACAGCACTTAATCTCTAAGATTAGGTAAGCCTAACACTTACTAAATACATAGAGAAATTCAACTATCAAATGAAAAATGCAAGAAACAAATTTGATACAAATTACAATTCTCAAAATCGGTAGTACAAGTGATAAGCTCTACTGAATTTGCTAGAAAATCCCTAATGCAACTAATCAGAATGGAATTAAACAGTACAATGAAAATATTAGAATGTAACTCTGATGCCTGCGAACGCGACGTTAGGTTTACCTTGAGTTTTCACAGCTCGACCAGCCAGCTAATAATCAACAACAACCGTGGCACCTGGATCTGCACAAAAATGTGCAGAAGTGTAGTATGAGTACACCACAACGGTACCCAGTAAGTATCAAGACTAACCTCGGTGGAGTAGTGACGAGGGATAGTCAAGACACCTACCAGACTAAACAACCTAAACAAATGAGTAGATGAACTAACAGAGAAACAATATTAATATAAAGCTAAGTAAGATAAATAATAGAAAATAATAATTTCAATGATACACTAGTAATAACAATATTCAACAGGAAGCAGTCAGGTAATAATGATGTAGAGTAACTGATCACAGTCTATGTCCGGAGAAACCAAATAAAGGGAAAACCAGCAACAACTCAATAAGAACAACAACTTTCATACCAGATCTGTTCAAGCATTTCCACGAGGTACTGAACCTCATAATCACAGCTCACAGGTTCTAATTCATGAACCCTAATCACTTGGCATCTTGTGCCCACATTACAACTCATAACCACACGGACGACTCACGTGCCAATAGAACAATCCTCACAAAGGCAAGAAGACAAGAGTACATATAATGGTTAATGATGTCAGGATTCACCTTTTAAAACCGATATGGGTGATTTAACTACGTGTATGCTTGTGCAAATGTTCTACAATAATTCTACCATGTGCAAATGTGCAAATGTTCTATCATAATTCCAGTCAATAAATAAGAGTAGAGACAATGAATGGCATATAAGAAACGATCACCACGAGATGTACAACGTAATAAAAGCAGCAATGAAGTTTGAAGCAATGACCAACACAACAAGATTAGCTACGTAGAACTGAGCAAATAGTGCAATACGAAGGAAATAATTAATAGCATCCTAAGGAAAACAACAATCAAAGACAAGTGCACAGAAAAGGAGAAATGACAACAAGAGCCCTCCCGAGGTACCGCCTCATAGTCTCAAATCGTAAAATGAATCACAACGTTCCTTATATCACTGCGAGAACCTTTTATATTTAGTTTTGAAAATCATTGTTTCCCGAAATAGCATCCCGTGTTTTAGCCCACCTTATTACACTGCATGACTTCTAATAGTTCCCCTACTAGCCACGCATTTCAAGTCTACCTTATCTCACCGCATGCGTTTCAACACTCGGACCTTATACCACCGCATACGTATCAATAATAACAACAACACGACAGAAACCTCATGCAACACAATAACAATCGCACGGCAGAAACCTCGTGCAAACATAATAATAACCACACGACAGAAACCTCGTGCAAACAACATAACAATGTTCTCAACAAAACACGTATGCCAAAAACATAGGAACTCAATAAATGACTTTCACAATATGTGCCCACATGCCACAACATTTCCTCAAAATAGTTTTAATATCACAACCACACATAGCCTTCGGCTCAACAACACTGAATACAACAACAACAGTGACAATAACACGAGAATACGACAAGTAAATCAACTTAGTAACTTTAGAATACAAAGAAAACGGAAGAACAAGCTCACAAAGAAAGACACAACATGAAATAATGGTACAACATAGCAATAGCTCAACAAGGAAGAGATAATGTGTATCAATGATTACACAAAAAATATAATTTAACGGTAAGAGGGATAACATGAATCAATGATTCCAGTTAAGGATAAGTTAACAATGATAAGGGACGATAACAGATCTTCATTTAGGGTTGAGCGATTTCGGAAAAGATACATAAAATTCAATTAAGGATAAACAAATTATGGGAAAGATAATGATAACTTCAACTAATGATAGACAATTACAGAAATGATACCATGGCAATAAAAGAAGCAACAACATCCGTTAAGGCACATAAGAGTTTAATCATCGATAAGTGTAAAACATGAAACAATTAATTTCAATTAAGACACGTAAGGGTGAATTTAGTAAATGAGAATTTAACATGACAAACAACTTCATATTCAATGGACCTAAGAACCTAAGGGCCCTAAACGGTCAAATTTTCACAAAGAAGCCCGAGTACGTACTCGTCACCTTGCGTACATAACCTTCACATGACACAATTTGCACAAATGATTCGAATCTTAAGGGGTAGTTCCCCACACACAAAATTAGGCAATATACTTACCTCAAAGAAGCTAGACCGATACTCTAAAATGACCTTCTCGAGTAAAACAACCTCCGAAAGGCTCAAATCTAGCCAAAATAACTTCAAAATAAAACTCATAGGAAACTATTCCAGATAATAAAGTTTCGATTATTAATTAAAACTAAAAAGTCAAGCCAAAAGTCAAACCCCGAGTTCGCACCTCGAAACCCGATAAGATTTACCAAACCCGAACACACATTCCAATACGAGTTCAACCATACCAAAATTAACAAATTCCGATAACAATTCGACCTCCAAATCTTCATTTTATATTTTTGGAAATTTTCAAAAAACAATTCTCAATGTTTTTAATTAAATTCGAAATAAATGATGAATATAACCATGTATTTATGAAATATAATCACTTTCGGATATAGAACACTTATCCAAGACGAACTCGTGAAACAATCCTCCAAAACGCCCAAAACCGAGCTCCAAAAAAACCAAAACGAAAGTGGAGAAATAACCAAATTCGATCTTTATGTTTCTACCCAGTTTCGCACCTACAAACAGATTTGTCATACCTGCGGTCTCGCTTTTGCAAGACAAATATCGCTCTTGCGTACTTCACTTAGCTATCCAACACTCGCACATGCGCTAACCCTCTCCGCTTCTACCCAAATGCAAGTGCGAGACTGCCCTCGCTTCTGCGCAAAAATCCTGCCCAGTTGCCGACCTCTGCTTCTGAGTGACACTGCATCGCTTCTGCGACCAAGCTTCCCCAAAAGCGATCGCACCAGCAACAGAAATTCCAGTAGCTTCAACAAGGCGCCAAATGATCTGAATTTCATCCGAAACTCATCCGAGCCACTCGGGACCTCTTCCGAATATACCATTAAGTCCCGCAACATAATACAGACCTACTCGGGGTTTCAAATTACATCAAACAACTTCGAAATTATAAATTGCACCTCGAATCGCACTTATGAATTTTCAATTTTTCAAATTCTATATCTTGTGCCCAAACGTATCAAACCAATTCGAAATTACTTCAAATTTTACACACGAGTCATAATTGACATATTGGAGCTATTCCATTTCCCTGAATCGAAATTCGAATCAGATATTAATCAAGTCAACCTTCGGTCAAACTTATAAATATTTCAAATCTCCAAACTTTTTCCAATTTTTGCCAAAATGCGCCGAATTGCTCTACGGATTTCCAAAACCAAATTTGTACATACGCCTACATCCGAAACCATCATACGAAACTATTGAAACCATAAAAATTATATTCCGGATTCGTTTGCTCAAAGATCGAACTCCGGTCAACTCTTTTCATTTAAGCTTAAAAATAAGAATTATTTTTTAAATTTAATCCCGAATCATCTGAAAACCAATCTCAACCACACACGTAAGTCACAATACATATTATGAAGCTGCTCGGAAACTTATGTCGCTGAATGGAACGTTAATTCTAGAACGACAAGTCAAGTCGTTACAGAGGTCCGACCTCAACTTAGAGTTTGAGATTAAGGCTTCGTTTTTAGAGGTAGATTCAGAATTTAAATTCTATAGTTTCAACCTTTAAATTCTAAACATTAAATTTATGTAGCAATTTTACTGAATTTCACATATAAATTTATATTTCGCGTCAAAAGTACCGAGTTCAGATAAATATGCTGCATGCGCCTCTGGCCGTTGTTGTTCTGTTAAGTCAACTGATGTGGCACCAGGTATCATAATGTTTTACTTCCGCTTGTCCATTAATGTCTGTCTTTTAAAATCTTTGCATACCCTTTAGAGAAACACATTTAATAGTTTTAATTAATATTCCCTCCGTTTTAAATTAGATGAGATATTTTTTTTTTAGTCTATTTCAAAAAAATTACACACTTTTAAATTTGAAAATAATTCAACTTTAAACTCTTCACTTTACCCATTTTACCCTTAATAAGAAGATTTTATACCACACAAATGTCATGGTCCCACAAAGCTTTTACCACTTAAGGTTTTAAGACCACAAGTTTCAAAAATCTTTTTTTTTCTTAAACTCTGTGCCGAATCAAACTACCTCGTCTAAATTGAAACGGAGGGAGTAGTACTTATCTAAACTGCCCTTTATTGATTTTCTTAAATGTCTCACTTAATTGACACTTAAGTAATACTCCTTCCGTTCACTTGTACTTGGCACGTTTTGACTTTTCACGTCTCTTAAGAAATAATAAATGAAGTGCATAATTTACCATGATACCTATATTAATTAATGCTTTTTTATTGGATTTGAGAAAATGATTTGAAATGAGTAATAAATACTGTGGGTATAACAGGAAAAAAAATTGTCTTTTTTTGATAGGCGTAAAGTGATAAGTAAAAATAAAAATCTATTTTTAGTATACATGTCAAGTAAAAGTGAACGGAGGAGGGAGTAGCAATTAGGGTTGAATTTGGAAAGAATTGATTGGTTGTCTTTTAAAGTCTTTGCATACTAAAAAGGGAGGAATTCTGACTTACAGAGCCAGGAGTAAAAGAATCAGTATAGCTGCCCTCAGTTTTTTTCATACGAGGTCTCATGTAAGGATCACACGACAAGTAGAGATTTTTTATCAACACAGTCTTTAGATTCTTCTGAAACCTTCAGTTTAAGGTGCTGGTTCTCAATTCCATGTCTGATTCCTTAGGAAAACCATTTATATAATCCTTTAGTATGATCTGCTTGTTACTAATTTCCTCCATTAATTTCCACTGTAATTTGAACACCTTAATTTCTTAGTGCTGAACTGGAGTTTTGATATGATTGTGAAGAAGAAAGCGTGAAAAATGTGAATAAAAGTTTAGGAAGATTTTAATATCTTATTGAATTATTGCTTTCTATGGTTGGCTTTTACTGTTTCTTTAGAAAGAAATATTTTTGTGCCAGAATTCACACTTTGAAAAATTTTCATATAACTTCTTTTCTCTCAAAGTCTGAAGCACAATCCTCATGTGCTATTCATGATCTTCCCGACTCTGGGAATACACCAGAATGTCTTCAATAAATACAATAACAAAAGAACCAAGATAGGACTGAAATACACTATTCATCAGATGCATAAATGTTGTTGGGGCGTTGGTCAGCCCGAATGACATTACAAGGAACTCATAATGACCATACCGAGTCCTAAAAGCAGTCTTCGGGATATCTGGCTCCCGAATCTTCAACAGATAATAGCTTGAATGCAAGTCAATTTTAGAGAATACCCTGCCACCCTGAAGCTGATCAAATAGGTCATCAATACGTGACAATGGATATATGTTCTTCACTGTAACCTTGTTCAGCTGACGGTAATCAATACACATCCGCATAGAACCAACTTTCTTCTTTACAAATAAGACAGGAGCACCCCAAGGTGATACACTGGGCCGAATGAAACCCTTATCAAGCAACTCTTGTAACTGTTCTTTTAATTCTTTCAACTCCGCTGGGAACATACGATATGGTGGAATAGAAATGGGCTGAGTTCCTGGTAACAAATCAATACCAAAGTCAATATCTCTGTCGGGTGGCATACCCTGAATATCCGCTGGAAATACATCAGGAAAATATCTTACTACAGGAACTGACTCCACGGTAGGAGTATCAATACTAACTTCTCTCACATAGGCTAGATACGTATCACACCCCTTCTTAACCATTCGTTGAGCTTTAAGAAATGAAATAACCCTTTAGAAACATGATCCGAGGTACCTCTCCACTCTAGCTGCGGTAGACCTGGCATAGCCAACGTCACAGTCTTGGCGTAATAATCAAGAATAGCATGATAGGGCAAAAACCAGTCCATGCCCAAAATAATGTTGAAATCTACCATACTGAGCAATAATAAATCAGCTCTGGTCTCAAAACCACTGATAACAATTAAATATGACAGATACACACAGTCCACAATAATAGATTCATCCACGGGTATAGATACATAAATAGAAGAACTCAAGGAATCACGTGATATGACGAAATACGGGGCAAAATAAGATGACACATAAGAATAAGTGGAGTCTGGATCAAATAAGACTGATGCATCTCTATGACAGACTAGAATAATACCTGTGATAATAGAATCGGATGCACCGGCCTCTGCCCTAGCAGGAAAGGCATAATATCTGGCCTGGCCTTCCCCTCTAGGGCGACCTCTACCTGCCCGACCTCCACCTCTAGCTGGCTGTGCAGGTGGAGTGGCAACCGGCGCAATAATCATGGCTTGAGAAGCCTCAGGGCCCTGTGGAATAGGTTGGGCCTGAGAAATATGTGGAGGTGCAACCCTCCTAAATCTGGGGCAATCTCTCATGATATGACGAGTGTCACCACACTCAAAACAAGCCCTCGGAGGTCGTGGCTGCTGGGACTGGCTCGGGCCTGATCGACTAGACTGCCCGCTGAAAGGACCCCGTACAGAAGGTATAATAGACACTGGCGGTGCATAATATTGAAAATGAGGTCTAGGAGTAGCCGGAATACCACTAAAAGCTGGAAGTGCTTAATGAATCGGACGAATCACATAACCTCTACTATGACGGGCTGCAACTGGGGCACGAGAAATATTATATGTGCCAAAATCTCGGGGTCTCTTAGCTTCCCTCTCTTCCCTCTCCCGGATCCCCATACCTTCCAATCTCCTAGCAATCGACACCACCTATTGGTATGTGATGTCCATCTCAAGCTCTTTGGCCATACTGTATCTGATATTAGGGTGGAAACCCTCAATAAATCTCCGAACCCGCTCTCGAACAGTAGCAACCAAGGCTGGTGCATGCCTCGCCAAATCATTGAATCGGACCACATACTCTAACACGGTCATAGAACCCTGACGCATTTGCTCAAACCCTGCGTGCCATGCATCTCTAAGACTCTCAGGCACATACTCCCTTAAGAACATATCTGAAAATTGAGTCCAAGTGAGTGAAGATGCCTCATCGGGACTTTCCAACTCATATCCCTGCCACCACTGGTAGGCTGCTCCTCTAAACTGGAATGTCGTGAAAGAAACCCCACTGGAATCCACAATACCCAGAGTACGAAGGATACAATGACATTCCTCCAGAAAACCCTGAGCATCCTCTGAAGCTAAGCCGCTGAAAGTGGGAGGGTGGTATTTCTTATACCTCTCGAGCCTGAGCTGCTCCCGCTCTAAAACTGCTGTCCTAATCTCAGGCCGAACTGGGATAACTGGCTGTACTGGTATAACCTCCGGGGCATGGTCAAATTGGGCCCGTGGCTCTGGAGTACGGGCGGCGGGAGTCTGTGCTCCTCCCCCAGCCCGAGATGTGGCAGGAGCAAGTGGAATTAACCCTGCCTGAGCTAGAGTGCCAAACATGCTCAAAAACTGGGCAAGAGTCTCCTGAAGTGCAGGAGTAGTAACAGGCGTCCCAGGTGCCTGTTCTTCAACTGGAGCTACTGGTGGCTCTGGTGCAACAGCCCGTACATCTGCCCTGGCTGCACCACGTGGTCTTCCTCGGCCTCTAGCTCGGCCTCTGCCCTGGCCCCGTCCTCTTGCGACTCCAATAGGGGGTGCGGGTGTCTGATCATCGGATCCAGTTGTGCGTGTCCTCACCATCTGCGAGAGAATAGAAAGATAATGGTTTAGAACTTTGAATTCAACAATTGCGCACGATAAGGAATCAAAGAAGTGAATATTTTCCTAACAGTTCCATAGCATCATGAAGATAAGTACAGACATTTCCGTACCGATCCGCAAGACTATACTAAACCTGCTTGTGACTCATAACACCTATGAACCTAGAGCTCGGATACCAACTTGTCACGACCCCAAAGTCCCTCCGTAAGATGTCGTGATGGCACCTAATCTCTAAAATTAGGTAAGCCTATCAATGCGGAATAAAAATAAAAATTTGAAATAACTAAATCTGAAACTTTACATAATTAGAACTCCCAAAACCTGGTAGAAATAAGTCACAAGCTTCTAAGAATTTTTTCTCCATGTCTCTATACAAAAGAGTCTAAAACTAATAAGGAAGACAACATATTAAGATAGAAGGGGACTCCGGAGTCTGCGTACGCTAGCAGATATACCTCGAAGTCTCCTCGTACAGCTAGTTTAATGATGCCTGGTCTGATAAGATGTACCTGGATTTGCACAAAAGGATGTGCAGAAGCGTAGTATGAGTACGCTACAGTGGTACCCAGTAAGTGCCATGCCTAACCTCGGTAGAGTAGTGACGAGGTTAGATCAGGCCCTACTGGAGAATAAATAATGGTATGGTAAAATGTTTAAACAATATAATAAGATAAAATGACAATGAAAATGAATCAAGTAGTATATCACATTTAATTACACCAAATAATGGCAAATAATATCTCGTGGAATCAAAACAGAATTCCTTTCAACTTTAAGAAAATCACAACAAATAATCAAAGGCAACTGTGGCCATAAATTAATATCAACAAGGGCACTCACGAGGTACCGCCTCATAGTCCAAAATCATAAATAAATTCACAATATCTCATTTCCTTATCTCACCGTGGGAGCCTTCACAATTTATTTTAAAGAAAATAGTTTTCCCGAAATAGCATCCCGCGCTTTAGCCATCCTTATCACACTGCATGACATCTAGTAGTTCTCCCTACTAGCCACGCGATCAAGCCACCCTTATCTTACCGCATGCGTTTCAATACCCAGACCTTATACCACCACATGCGTATCAACATTACAATATATCACAATTTGCACCTCAAGTGCTTAAATAATTTAACTTGCCAAAATACTTCAACAACAATATTTTTCCACAACATAGATCATCAATAATAGTTTTCTATAATAAAGAGCTCATGGCTCCATCACAATGAGTACGAAAATCTTACTAAAATATTTATGAATAAATAATTCAGCAAAATAATATTTCAAAGTATTTAATATGTTGCTTCAATATCAAATATAAAAATATCAAATACTTCACATTAATAATATTTAATTTAAAGAAAATCAACTTCAAATAATGCACAAAATAAAAGAAACCATGTTCCAACTTAGCAGGTAAAACAATTAGCAGGAAAAAGGTCAAGCAAATTTAAAGTATATAAATCAAATCAATGATGTAGAATATAATAAGATTTAATAAGTTAATTAATATGCAACAATTTTCTACACAATTTCAAAATATAATCCTTCACATTTAGCCCACCCAAGGTTAGACAAGTCACTTACCTCGACTTGCTCCAATTTAACCAAGTAGTATGCCTTTTTCTTGATTTTTCGACTCTGATCGACTCATACCTAATCATAATTAATTTGATACAGTCAACAAAAATTATAGAATCAATTCCACAAGAAAATACTACATTGTTTTTGAATAAAATCCGAAATTAACTCAAAAATGGCCAGTGGGGCTCACGTCTCGGAATCCGGCAAAAGTTACGAAATATGACTGCCCATTCAACCATGAGTCTACCCATACTAATTTTACCAAAATCCGACATCAACTTGACCTCACAATCTTAAATTCTCATTTTGAAATCCCTAGGCCCAAATCCTCTAATTTCACCTAAAAAACATCTAATATATTCGAAATATTCAATGATAATCCAATATAATTGACTAACAATGATCACATGTGACTTACCTCAAGATTTCCTGTGAATTCTCACTCAAAAATCGCCTCGCCCGCTTTTGGAAATGTCAAAAATGATAAAATTTCTCGGACCCTTCTGTTTTGTACACTACCCAGTGCTTTCGCACTTGCGGACAAAATTCTCGCACCTGCGGTCCCGCATCTACGGTGAAACACCGTATCTGTGGAAATTAGTCAGCCCAGCTGCCTTCGCATATGCGAGCCTTGGACTGCATCTGAGGCATCGCACCTGCGGCCAATTTCTCGCAGGTGCGATTACACCAGAAGACAGAAATATTTCCAGATCTCTTCGAAGTCCGAATTTGATCCGTTAACCATCCGAAACTCACCCGAGACCCTCTGCACCTTAACCAAATATACCAACATGCCCTAAAATTATACGAACTTGCTCACGTGATCAAATTGCCCAAATAACACCTAAAACTACGAATTGGATCCCAAATCAAAGGAAGTTTCCAAGAAAAAATTAAAACTTATATTTTTACAACCGGACGTCCGAATCACGTCAAATCAACTCCGTTTCTCACCGAATTCGGCAAAAAAGTCATAAATATTATAGTGGACATATACAGGGCTCCGGAACCAAAATACAGACCCGGAGTCAATAAATCCAACATCAGTAAGTTCTTAAAACTCATTAAGCTTTCAAACCTTTAATGTTTCATCAAAATTCCATATCTCGGGCTAGGGACCTCGAAATTTGATTCCGGGCATACGTCCAAGTCTCAAATTATGATACGGTCCTTCCGGCAAATACTTATCCGGGTCCATTTGCTCAAAATATTGACCAAAGTCAACTCAGTTGAGTTTCTAAAGCTCTAATTCACCTTTTAATCCATTTTTTTCACATAAGAACTTTCCAGAATATTTTACGGGTTGTGCACGTAAATCGAGGAATGATAAATAGTGATTTACAAGGTCTTAGAATATAGAATTAAATATTAAATTTAAAGATGATATTTTGGGTCATCATAGGGTGACTCAGCCACAGCCTCAGCCTGTCCTTCATCTCCCTCCTTTGGCGCATCTGACTCATCGCTATTAGCTCTGCCAGGTAGCACAGGATCCTTCCTAATGGTCACTTTATCTTCCCGGAACTTTGATTCTTTTTTCACTTTTCCATCCACATTCTTGTTCTCCGGCACCCGTGCTGCCCGGCATAATCTAGTGACTAGTGAAAGTAAGAAGAACCCATACCTCTACACTAGACAACGGATGAACATCTCGTCTTAAATAACCTTAGCCACATCAAAATCGTGGCCATTCACGAAGCACCATATCAATGCAGCTCTGGGACCGTTCACCTCAATGGTGTTGGAGGAAGGCAGTAGGCGACTATTGATGATATAAAGCCGACACTTCCCTTCAAAGGTGAGTGAGGCCGAGTGAAACTTCCGCCCCTGTGTAACCCACGCTATGTCTTTGTTTGGCACACAGATTGTTATGAAAAATAGGTTCCAGGAGGTTGTTTATCGCCTATTCGTATCATAATAGTCCTCATCCCCACCAAATACTGGCAGCCAATATGCCCTCCTAATGGAGTCTATCGATGCATCAACACTCTTTTGTCGCACAGTGCAAATATGGTCCTCATGTTCAGAGCAGTTTGCGTAGAACTCTCGTACAACCATCAAGTTGGCCTCCTCAGGTTCTTCAAAGAAAATATCCAGCCTGCGTCGAATCAACTCCTGCATATTGGGGCAATCAATCTGGAGGGCACCCCATATCAATAACCCGTTCCATTATGGGCTTCTTAGGAGCCTTCTGACTAAAACGTTCCTGGGCTGAGCTTGATATAAATCTTTTGCTATCACACTGAGGCGCATTGGTTGAGGCCCTTGCT
>AWOL01S0043812.1:1557-17004 GCA_000715115.1 Nicotiana otophora
GGGACGCCACGGGGCGCATCCAAGGGGTCATGGGTCGATGATGGAAAGCAGCCCATGACAATTCTAGTGGGTGAGAGACCATTAGCTGCAGATGTTCATACTTTGGCTAATCAGTTCGTGAGGTTAGATGTTTCTAAACCTAGTCGGGTTCTAGCTTGCACAGTTGCTTGGTCTTCTTTATATGAGCGCATAAGAGAGCGGCAATATGATGATCCTTATTTACTTGTCCTAAAGGACACAGTGCGGCAAGGTGATGCCAAACAGGTTACTGTAGGGGAAGATGGAGTTCTTCGAATGTAGGGTCATATTTGTGTGCCTAATGTGGATGGACCTCGTGAATTAATTCTGGAAGAGGCCCACAGTTTTAGGTATTCTATTCATCTAGGTGACACCAAAATATATCAAGATTTGCGGCAACATTATTGGTGGAGGAGAATGAAGAAGGATATAGTTGCATATGTAGCTCGGTGTCTGAATTATCAACAAATTAAGTACGAGCATCAAAGACCTGACGGTTTGCTTCAGAAGTTAGAAATTCCTGAGTGGAAGTGGGAGCGTATCACTATGGATTTTGTTGTTGGGCTTCCACGGACTCAGAGAAAATTCGACGCAGTTTAGGTCATTGAGGACAAGTTGACCAAGTCATCACATTTCATTCCAGTGGCAGTTACCTATTCTTCAGAGCGGTTATCTGAAATTTATATTCGTGAGAATGTCGGCCTACACGGTGTGCCCATGTCTATCATTTCTGATCGAGGCATGTAGTTCACTTCGCACTTATGGAGGGTTGTACAGTATGAGTTAGGCACACGGGTTGAGTTGAGTACAACAGTTCATCCACAGATACATGGATAGTCAGAACGCACTATTCAGATATTGGAAGAAATGCTTCGCGCTTGTGTTAGACTTTGGAGGTTCTTGGGATTAATTCTTTCCACTTGTGGAGTTTACCTATAATAATAGCTATCAGTCGAGCATTCAGATGGCTCCATATGAGGCATTATACGGAAGGCGATGTCGCTCGCCAGTTGGCTGGTTTGAACTGGGAGAGGCTCGGTTGTTGGGTACCAATTTGGTACAGGATGCCTTAGATAAGGTCAAAATTATTCAGGATCGACTTCGCATAGATCAGTCTAGGCAAAAGAGTTATGCCGACCGTAAGGTTCGTAATATTGCATTCATGATTGGAGAAAGAGTATTGCTCTAGGTTTCACCTATGAAAGGTGTAATGAGGTTTGGAAAGAAGGGCAAGTTGAGCCCTAGGTATATAGGACCCTTCGAAATTCTTGAAAGGGTGGGCGAAATAGCCTACAGGATTGCATTACCACCTAGTTTGTCAGCGGTTTATCCGGTATTCCATGTGTCTATGCTCTGTAAATATCGTGATGATCCGTCTCATGTGTTAGATTTCAGCTCAGTACAATTTGACAAGGATTTGACTTACGAAGAGGAGTCGGTAGCTATTCTAGCCCGGCACGTCCGACAGTGGAGGTCTAAGAGTTATCCATCAGTTCTAGTGCAATGGAGAGGTCAGCCGGTAGAAGATTCTACCTGGGAGTCCGAGTCGGACATGAAGAGTAAATATCCACACCATTTCACCAGCTCAGGTACTTTTCTAATTCTGTTCGAGAACGAACGTTTGTTTTAGAGGTGGAGAATGTGATGACCCAAAAGGGTCATATTTAAATTTAATAATTAATTTTGTGTTCTAAGACCTCGAAAAGAACTATTTATCATTCCTCGACTTGCGTGCGCAGTCTGTATGATTTTCCTAAAAGTTGTTATGTGAAAAATAGATTAAAATATAAAATAGAGTCTTAAAAGTCAATTAAGTTGACTTTGGTCAACAGTTTTAGCAAACGGACCCAGATCAGTGTTTTGACAGTTCTGGTAGGTCTGTCTCGTGATTTGGGACTTGGGCGTAGGCCCGAAATATAATTTGGAGGTCCCTAGCTCAAGTTATGGCCATTTAACGGAAACTAGAAATTTAAAAGGCTGAAGATTTCCAATGTTTGACCACAGATTTGACTTTTTGACATCGGGGTCGGAATCCAATTACGAAAATATGAATAGCTCAGTTATGTCATTTATGACTTGTGTGCCAAATCTGAAGTCATTATGGATTCATTTAACATGTTTCGGCACTAGTTTTGTAAATGAAAAAGTTTGAAATTCATAAGTCCGAATCGAGGTTTGAATTGTAATTTAGATGTTGTTAGATGTGATTTGAGACCCCAAGTAAGTCTGTATTATGTCATGAGACTTGTTGGTATATTCGGACGGAGTCCCGAGTACCCCGAGTGTGATTCAAATCGAAATCGGAACAAAAATTGGACGTAAGCAAAACCTGGAATTTTGTTGCTTCTGGTGCCTTCGCTTCTCCGAAGCGTTGGCCGCAGAAGCCAGAAATCCCTCGCCCAAGCGGCCTGGGCAAGCTGGGCAAAGAGCCGCAGGTACGGAACCTTGAATGCACTTGCGCGTCCGCAGAAGCGGACTCTTCGATCGCATAAGCGGATGGCAGGGCAGATGCACATTTGATTCCGCAGAAGCGAGACTGCAGGTGCGGTCAAGTCCACCGCAGAAGTGAAAATCCTTGGGCAATGTATAAATCGAAGAGTCCGAGATTTTTCTCATTTTTTGACATTTCAAACACGAATTTAGGCGATTCCAAAGGGATTTTTCATGGCTTTGAATTGGGTAAATGTTCTATAACCAAGAGTGATTATATTTCATAAATCCAGGTCTATATTCATTATTTATTTCGGAATTAGATCGAAGAAATTGGAATGTTTGTAAAACTTTCCAAAAATGACAAATTTAGATTTGAAGGTCCATTTGACATCGGAATTGAGTAATTTTTATATAGTTGGACTCGTTTCGGAATGGGCGTTCAGATTCCGTATGTGTTTCCAAGATTCAAAACATGGGCCCCACTGATATGTTTTAGATGAATTTCGGATTTTAATCTGGAAAATTAGTAAATTCATATGGAATTAATTCCTATGATTTGTATTGAGTATATGGAATTTGTTATGATTAGATTTGGTGATTTTGGACACGAATTTGCAAGGCAAATGTTGATTGGATTCTTGAATTTGGTTGCAAAGCGAGGTAAGTGTCGTGGTTAAACTTGACTTGAGGGAATAAGATTTAATTGTCTATTTGCTACGTGATTTAATGTGCGGGTAGAATGTATATGTGAGGTGACAAGTACTTATACGTTGTGGTTGAGTCAAAGCATGCCGGAGGATTTTATTTAATTTTGAATAATTGCCTATTTAATTAAGATATTCTTGTTTAAATTTATTATTGATTATTTCATCATTATTCATAAAATATTTACTGATTTAATTATTGCTGAACATGGTGAGAAGGAGTGTAAAAGCATGAAGGGTGATGTCGTGCCATTTTTATTATTTATTCTATCTTTGTCATGGTAAGAAAGAGTGTAAAAGCACGAAGGGTATTGTCGTGCCATTTTTGAGAGTAAAAGCACGAAGGGTGATGCCGTGTCATTTTTAGAAAGTGTAAAAGCACGAAGAGTGATGCCGTGCCAAATGAGAGTAAAAGTACGAAGGGTAATGCCGTGCCAACTGAGAGTAAAGGCACGAAGGGTGGCGCCGTACCATTTTCATATTATTACTTGCTCACTTTATTGTTAATGAATTAATTGGCTGCTAAGTGATATTTTTCCTGCTGAAATTATTATATCATTCTCATTCACATGTTCCCTCCCAATTTATAAATTGTTATTTATTGTATTATCGTTGCTTCATATTTGTGTATACTTGTACATGTTGTTTATGTATGTGTCTTGTCATAGCCCCGTCACTACTTCGTCGAGGTTAGGCTCGACACTTACGGAGTACATGGGGTCGATTGTACTCATACTACACTCTGCACTACTTGTGCAGATTTTGGAGTTGGTCCCAACGGCGTACCATAGACGTGCTCGGATTCAGTTACTCAGAGGAGACTTGAGGTATAACTGCACAACGTCCACAGTTCTGAAGTCCCCTTCTATGTCATCTTAGTTGTGTATTATTTTTCAAACAACTTGAATTTTATTCAGACCTTTATTTGTATTATTCTAGTAGCTCGAACACTTGTGACACCAGATTCATAGATATATTGTGATGATTCAGTAGTTATGGTCTTTCGCACTTTATTTCAGTAATTGACTTCTGTTTAATTTAATTTGCTTAAAATGGTTAACATTATTTTAACGTTGGCTTGCCTAGAAAGTGAAATGTTAGGCGCCATCACGGTCCTGAAGGTGAAAATTTCGGGTCGTGACACTTATCCATATGAGTCTCTGCCGTAAATATATTTATCTATTTATTACTCTATTGGAAATAAGCCTCCTGGAGAATCTTATCATTTTGGTACTCCGTTATGGATAAACATTATCTCCGGTAGAAGATTATCTATATCTGGTACAGTAAAAACTTTCAAGCAACCTACAAGCAGCTTACACAACAGCTTACAGTAGCAGCTTACACAGCAGCTTGCAGTAGCATCTTACAAGCAACTTAAAAGCAGCTTACACAACAGCTTGCAGTAGTAGCTTACACAACAACTTCCTTTCCTTTATAAATAGAGGAGATTTCAGTTCATTATGTACAATAGTTTGAAGTTGAATAATATATCAATTTCTCTCTAAACTTGTCTTTACTTTACCGTCTTTATTTTATTACAGTGTTCTATTTTTTATTTTGTATTACACGTAAGACCAAGTACATTATTATTAGTGGTAAATACAAGAAAGACAACATACAATAACAACAATAACATATCTAGTACTATCCCATACCGTGGGATCCGGGAAGGGTAGTGTGTACGCAGACCTTACTCCTATCTTGTGAGGATAGAGAGCTTGTTTCCAATAAACCCTCGGCTCAAGAAAGCATAAGTACCACATTAATGAAAATATAGACAAGAAGGGAAAACACCAAAAAGTTATATAAAAGCTGAATAAAAATAACAAGATAGTAAAGCAATACAATAAACCAGATCATAATTAAGGAAAACATCCATTGTTTAATGATCTCTTTCGATCCTCTCTTAATTTTCATATGGCTACGTTGGATTTGGCATTAACCCTATGTTGGAGCTGGGAATTGGTTTAAAGCTGCGGCTGAAGTTGCAGGAGTTCTTGCATCTCTTCGTCCTAATTGCACTGGATAGGATTGTCCTCTCAACTGTTGAAATTAAAGTCAAGTTGGACTAATTAAAATGGAATTTAAAGGATATATCGTTGATTAAGGTGGTTATGAGCTGCGCTTGTGATTTCCATAAGTTACTTTTTTAAATGCCTGGAGTAGGTGGATATGAAATTTTTGTTTTTGGTAAGTAGGTGGATGTGAATTTTATATATATGGCAACCGGCACAATACGGTAGATGGATAGATCCAGTGAATAAAGCTAGGGTTTCATCCGAATTCAATAGCTTTCATTCAGACTCTTGATATATATTAAAAACATTCACTAAATAAGTACATATAATTACTCCAAGCTTTTCGATTTATTTGAACCTTTTCGCAGTACGAGAGTTAAATTGACATATTTTTTGTGTGAATTCGGACATAGATTCTGTAAAAGAAATTTGAAATACAATTTACATATTTATAAACTATATAAAAAGTAATATAAGTCACAATAATTAATAATTCAAATAATTTAAAATTATTTGGAAAAAACATGTTCAAAATATATAAATCTTGCTTCCTTTAGTTGTAGCTATATATGTCATTCTAAAGCTAGATCTAATGATCATCATACTTATATATGTAGATGAAATGTAAATAAATAAACTTACAAGGTCAACAGAGTCACGGGCAGCAATGGTTAGAATATTTGCACAAAGAGACAGCTGCGGCAGTGCATCGATCTTTGATCCTTTGTTTAGCTCGAATTATTACTAAAACCCCTCTTATTGAGTTAGCATTTGGTGGTGAATCTCTTTCTCATGGGGCAATTAGAAGAATACCCCATCATATCCCTAAAAACAAAATTATACACACCATGTCCCGACCCAAATTCCAATTAGTCGTGATGGCACCTAACTCCGTTAGGTAAGCCAACTAATAATAAACCAGTTCAAATGATAATAATTAAGAGAAAAAGTGATAATACAACTAAACTATTATACAAAGAATTTCCCAAGTAATGGACGTTGTACAAATCATGGGCTGCTAAGAGTTAGATTTTTACAAAAATTGAATCGAAATAAGTACAATATCTGTTTGAAATGTAAATGAACAAAATTTCAAATCTAATGCTACCAAGGACAAGTGATAGTCATAACTAGAATGCAGGTCTTCAAGTCCAGCTCCCACCGTACACAACAACATCAGCATCCAACATTTGTACGCAAGGTACAGAAATATAGTATGAGTACAACCGACCCCATGTACTCAATAAGTATAAACCCAACCTTAGGTTGAAAGTAGTGATGAGCAAGAACAAGTGTCAGAGTCCATCTCCAATAACCAGCAACAGTTCATAACAATCATAATGAAGTAGTGCCAGAAGATAGGCATGTTTTTCAAATAAAATAGTAAAACCCAAATCTTTTACCGAAAGTACCAAAATATGAGTAAGTTTGTAAAACTGTGATTTTCTTTCCAAAACTTTTCAACAAGTAAATATTCATTATCAAATGGCATGAGGAATGTACATCTCTATGCCTACATGTCAATGTGTATGAGAAGTCATGAATGACGTAATACCGTACATCATGAGGAAAATACATCTCTATGCATGTATGTCAAGTGTGCGTATCAGATGCAATACAACATCGTGAATAACCATATGCATACTCTCAAAGTATCAATCCACTCGATCCTACAAGTCACTCGGTCCTCCCAATCACTCAGTCCTCACAGTTGCTCGGTCCTCCCAATCACTCAGTCCTCACAGTTGCTCGGTCCTCACAGTCACTCAATCCTCCCAATAGCTTGGCACTCGCACTCAATAGGTACCTGCGTCCAATGTGGATGTGCAGACTCCAAAAGGGCAATTCTAACCCAAATGCTATAATAAGCCAATCATGGCATAAATCAAATAAACATGTTGTGGTGTGCAGCTCGATCCCATAAATATCCTCACAATCAGGCCCTCGGCTTCACTCATTCATCAATCTGTACATTCTCTCGGGCGCTCACAAGAATCATGATAATCAGCCCGAACAGTGATGATATGATTTATAAATAAAGGACAATAGAGACCGAGCTATGATATGCAAATAATAGTTGTGACTGAGTATAAATTTCAATTTAAGCAATTAATTCAACATGTAACCCAACCTCTGTGGGTCCAAATAGTGCCAGCATGTGGCCTAAGCATAATTTCGAACATGGATCACAACTCAATTACTCTTGCACGTAGAGATTTCATGGTTACATATAAGACTAGGTAATGATGCAATACCACAGAAATAACTGAATCACAATTCAGACAGTGCACGCCCACATGCTCATCACCTAGGATGTGCGTCACCTCAACACGAAACACATATCACGTATATTCGGGGGTTTATACGCTCAGCACCAAATGTACACGTCTGTAGCTCACCCGGGCCACTCAGGACCACGTCCAAATATACCAACATGTACCATACCATAACACGAACCTACTCGAGGCCTTAAATCATACATAACAACATCGAAACGATGAATCACATCTCAATTCAAACTTAAATGAACTTTCAACTTCCAAAACTTACGACGAAACACATTAAATCAACTCGGAATGAACTCAAATTTTGCATACAAGTACCAAATAATATAACGAAGCTATTCCAATTCCCGGAACCACAATCCAAATCCGATATCATCAATGTCAACTCCCGGTCAAACTTATGAACTTTTCAAACCTTCAAATTTTCAACTTTCGCCAATTAATGTCGCATTCTTCTAGAATTATCCAAATGCAAATCCGGGCATATGACCGCGTCCAAAATCACCGTCCGGACCTAACAGAACCATCAAAACTCCGTTCCGAGGTCAAATGCACAAAAGTCAAACTTGATCAACTCTTCCAACATAAAGCTTCAACAATGAAATTTAGTTTTCCAAACAAGTTCTGAAACACCTGAAAACCAATGCCGATAATTCACACAAGTCATTATAGATCATACGTAGCTACTCGTGCCCCTCAAACTACCGAGCGAAGTGCAAATTCTCCTACCGACCGATCGGGTCATTACACACTGTCACGACCCAAAATCCAACTAGCCATGATGGCACCTAACCTTACCCGCTAGGTAAGTTAAATAACAATAATCCGATTCAATTAATATTTAACTGACTCTAATACACTCCCCAAGGACTGGTAGTACAAATCATGAGCTTCTAAGATTTAAATATATAAAGCTGGTGTGAAATAAAATACATCATCTGTTTGAAATATACATGAACATATTAATAATTATAAAGCTACCAAGAACAAGAGGCAGCTGTGACTGGATCACTGGTACATCTTCAATGCTAGCTCCTGCCATGCACAACAACATCAGTATCCAAAATGTACACGCAAGGTGAAGAAGTATAGTATGAGTACAACCGACCCCATGTACTCAATAAGTAACAAACCTAACCTTAGGTTGAAAGTAGTGACGAGCTTGTACCAAGGTCGGAATCCGGACCCATATCCAGTAACATCTTATAACAATAAAATTGAGGTAATACAAAGAATAACTCAATAATAATATGCTCAGCTCGTTCACATTTTTGGAAAAATAAATATTTTCTTTTCAAGTATAATAGTAAAACTCAATTCTTTTCACTGAAATTACCAAATTATGAGTAAGTCTGAAACTGTGAGTTTTCCTAAAAACTTTCTTCCACAATAGGAAATTTGATTTTCAAATGGCATGAGGAAAGTACATCTCTATGCCTACATGTCAATGTGCATCCCAATACAATACAACATAGTGATAAAACTATATGCATACTCTCAGAGTATCAATTCACTCAGTCCTCCTAGTAACTCAATCCTCACAGTGACTCAGTCCTCCCAATCACTCAATCCTCAAAGTCACTCATGCCTCATAGTCACTTAATCCTCCCAAATCACTCGACACTCGCACTCAATAGGTACTTGCACTCACTAGGGGTGTGTATAGACTCCGGAGGGACTCCTTCAGCCCAAGCGCTATAACAAGCCAATCATGGCATAAATCAATAAAACATGCTGCGACGTGCAGCCCGATCCCATAAACATCCTCATCATCAGGCCCTCGGCCTCCAATGCCGAGAAAGCTATACAATGCTCCAGAAATTTTATTCTGCGTGTATCAACTTCCGAATGACTCGAATCTAGTCATAATTAATTGGGCTCAGTCCATACAAATTATAGGAATTAATTCCATTCCAAAATACTATTTTTTCCACAAAATCTAAAATTATACTCAAAAATTTCCCCTGGGGCCCACATCTCGGAATCCGACAACCCATCCAATTATAAGTTCAACCATACTAATTTCACCCAAATCTGACTCCCACTCGATATTCAAATCTTGGAAATGCATTTTATGAAATTGTAGAAATTTCATCCTATTTCTCTTGAAAAATCAATAATCTAACGCTGATAACGAAGATTAATTCATAGGATATAACCACAAGGGAGTCAAGAACACTTACCCCAAGTTGTATGGAAACATTTTTTTCCAAAATCGCCCAAACCGAAGAAACCAAAACCCACGCTTGAAAGCTTCTGCCCAGCGACTCCCGCGCATGTGAACAAGAGGTCGAATTTAACTAGCCGTGATGGTACCTAACCTCACCCGCTAGGTAAGCTAAATAACAATAATCCAATTCAATTAATATTTAACCGACTCTAATATACTCCCCAAGGACTGGTCGTACAAATCATGAGCTTCTAAGATTTGAATTTATAAAGCTGGTGTGAAATAAAATACATAATCTATTTGAAATATACATGAACAAATTAATAATTCTAAAGCTACCAAGAATAAGAGGCAATTGTGACTGGATCGCAGATACATCGTCAATGCTACCTCCCACCATGCATATCAACATTAACATCCAAAATCTGCACGCAAGGTGTAGAAGTGTAGTATGAGTACAACCGACCCCATGTACTCAATAAGTAACAAACCTAACCTTAGGTTGAAAGTAGTGACAAGCTTGTACCAAGGTCAGAGTCCGCACCCATATCCAGTAACATTACATAACTATAAAATTGAGGCAACACAAAGGATAACTGAACAATAAAATGCTGAGCTCGTTCACAATTCCGGAAAAATAAACATCTTATTTTCAAGTATAATAGTAAAACTCAATTCGTTTCACTGAAATCACCAAAATATGAGTAAGTTTGAAACTGTGATTTTTCCCACAAACATTCTTCCACAATAGAAAATTTCATTTTCAAATGGCATGAGGAAAGTACATCTCTATGCCTACATGTCAATGTGCATCCCAACGCTATAAAACATAGTGATAAAACCATATGCATACTCTCAGAGTATCAATTCACTCAGTCCTTTTAGTCACTCAATCCTCTCAGTCACTCAGTCCTTCCAATCACTCAATCCTCATAGTCACTCATGCCTCACAGTCAGTCAATCCTCCTAAATCACTCGGCACTCGCACTCAGTAGGTACCTGCACTCACTAGGGGTATGTACAGACTCTGGAGGGGCTTCTTCATCCCAAGCGCTATAACAATCCAATCATAGCACAAATCAATAAAACATGCTGCGGCGTGCAGCCCGGTCCCATAAACATCCTCACCATCAGGCCCTCGGCCTCACTCAGTCATCAATCTCTCAAGTCTCTCGGGATCAAAAATGTCATGAAAATCATCCCAAAATGATGATATGATGTATCATAAATAACAATAGAGACTGAGATATGGTATAAATGAACGAACATGACTGAGTTTCAAATTTCAATTTAAACAAATTCAACAACAATATGACCTTTGTGGGTCTTAATAATACTGGCATATAGCCTCAGTATGATTTTAACATGATTCTAAGCTCAAAATCCTTTAACATGTGACAATACAAGGAAAAGCCAAGATTAGTTTACTATAAAATTTCACATAATCAATTACGTCATAATTTTAACGGTGCACGCCCACACGCCTGTCACCTAGCATGTGCGTCACCTCCAACCAAATCATATAACATGTATATTCAGGGTTAATACCCTCAGCTCCAAGTTTAGAAGTGTTACTTACCTCGAATAAGCCGCTTCCAATGCCAAGCAAGCTAAACAATGCTCCAGAAATTCCATTATGCGTGTATCAACTTCCGAAAGGCTCGAATCTAGTTACAATTAATTGGATGCAGTCCACAAAAATTATAGGAATTAATTCCATACAAAAATACTAATGTTTCCACAAAATCCGAAATTATACTAAAACATTGCACGTGGGGCCCACGTCTCGAAATCTGACGATAGTCACAAAATCCAACAACCCATCCAATTACAAGTTCAACCATACTAATTTTACCCAAATCCGACTTTGAATCGATGTTCAAATCTTGGAAATTCATTTTATAAAATTGTAGAAAAGTCCTCCGATTTCTCTTGAAAGATCAATAATCTAATGCCGAAAACAAAGATTAATTCATGGAATATAATCACAAGGGAGGCAAGGACACTTACCCCAAGTTGTGTCGAACATTTCCTCTCCAAAATCGCCTAAAACCGAACTCCAAAATCCGTAAATGAAGAAAGAAACCAAAACCCACGCTTTAAAGCTTCTGCCCAGCGACTCCCGCGCCTGCGGACAAGAGGTCGCATCTGTGACCTTCGCTTCTGCGGACGAAGCTCGCATCTACGAGCATTGGCCGCTTCTGCGCACGTTGGCCGCTTCTGAGCACGCGCATATACGCCATGGCTTTGCTTCTGTGGCCTTCGCTCCTACGACTTCTCTGTCGCTTCTGCGACCATCGCACCTGCGCAAATTCAACCGCATGTGCGGTCACACCAGAACCAGCATCAACCAGCAATAACAACATGAAGAAAAATGATCTTAAATCAATCTGATACGCGCCCGAGCACCTCGGGACCCCGTCCAAATATACCGACAAGTCCCATAACATAACACGGACCTACTTGAGGCCTCAAATCACATCTAACAACATCAAAACGAGGAATCGCACCTCAAATTAAAATTTATGAACTTTGAACTTTCAAATTCTATATCTTGTGCCTAAATATATCAAATCAATCCGGAATGACTTCAATTTTTGCACACAAGTCATAAATGACAGAATGAAGCCATTCCAATTTCCAGAATCGGATTTCGACTCTGATATCAAAAAGTTAACCCCCGGACAAACTTCCCAGAAATTGGAGTTTTGCCATTTCAAGCCTAGTTCCACTACAAATCTCCAAATAATTTTCCGGACACGCTCCTAAGTCCAAAATCACTATACGGACATACTGGGATCATCAGAATTCAAATTCGAGGTCGTTTAGACGTAAATCGACATCCGGTCGACTTTTCCAACTTAAGCTTTCCATTATGAAACTAAGTGTCTCAATTCATTCCGAAATCACTCCGGACCCGAACTAACTAATCCGATAGGTCATAATACAGCTATAAAGCACAAATAGAGTAGTAAATAAGAGAACGGGGTTGTAACACTCAAAACGACCGGCCGGGTCGTTACACACACCATATATATATTAATGTTAGATCAACAACATGTAGGATTAATATCCATCGTAAATATGTTATCCCTCCATCCCATGAGTCTCATTTCATGCGATGGTGTTTGACTACACATGCAATTTAAGAAAGAACGACAGTTTGAAAAGGAAAGTTTGTCACATAAAATTGGACAGACCGAGTAGTTAGAACTCATTGACAAACAATCATGAAAAAAAAAAAGCGAATGAGAAACACGCCCCATCGCCTTCTATTCGTGATGTGTTCACTCACAACTGCTCGAATAGCAGCAAAGATGCAAGGTTGCTGAGATAACCAGCTGCTGCCTGTGTTTTGCTCAAAAAGGACTCATGAGTAGAACTGTAGAAGTAATATTGTTAAAGTCTTGGACAACTATTGCTTTAGCGGGGAAAAGCTTTTCAAATTCAAGTCCCTCTGCGTCTACAAAGGTGTTATTATTGCATATAGAGATGCTAGCAAATGCAAAAGCCAATAGGCTTAGGGCTAGGAGTAGACGACTTACACAAATAGCCATATTGAAACTAAGAAAGAAAGGGTGTTTACGAATAATTATTCCTTTTTTGTGGATGATTTTCTTTTGTGTGTTTTTGGTTCCTACAAATAGGCAAGTTTTGATTGATTATTAGGAATTTAGATCGACTTTACGTCAATCGTTTTTGGCCATTTTTAATGACGACCTTAATAAGAACCTTTGGGTGTGGGTAATGGACGTTATTTTTCTTCCATCAATATTCGTTTTAAGTTTGCACCACCTTTCTTCTCAACTTTCAGTAAATGAATTAATTAAGTCATAAAAACTATGGCTGATACCTTGTAAAAAATAGGTAGTAAGCAAACGTGGAGTTAGGGTTTGAAGTTTATGGTGTTGAGATTCGAATACACATACAGAGCTGTCACGACCCGAAATTTCCACCGACGGGACCGTGATGGCGCCTAACATTTCACTTGCTAGGCAAGCTAACGCTAGAGAATCATTAAACCAATTCCTTATTTCCATTTAGTAAATAACAATAATTAACTAAGATGAAATATAATAAGTGCGGAATATTATAAAACTGTATTAATTACTATCACCCGGATCTGGAGTCACAATTCACGAGCATTCTAGAATCTACTACAAGTAATAGTCTGAACGAAATACAAATGTCTGAATGAAAAAAAATAGTAGGACATAAAAGATAGACGGGGACTTCAAGGTCTGTGAACGCCGACAGATCTACCTTGAGTCTCCAGATAGCGGACCAATAGCAAAATCTCGATCAACCTGAGCCGGTACCAAAATCTGGACAGAAAGTGCAGAGTGCATCATCAGTACAACCGACCCCATGTACTGGTAAGTGTTGAGCCTAACCTCAACGAAGTAGTGACGAGGCTAGGACAAGACACCCACATATAATCTGAACAGTATAATCATTTTAGTGGCAACAACAGTAAATAATAAAATAACGCAGAAATAATGGGAAGGGGACATACAGTGGGGGGATACAATATAAAGAGTGAGAATAATGAAAATACAGAATTAAACCGAAAATCCTTAAACGAATTGAGCAAATACAATAACAAAGAAAAACTGCACGGCATCACCCTTCGTGCTTTTACTCTCAACCTTACCAAATAAATAAATAGAACGGCACGGCACCACCCTTCGTGCTTTATCACTCAAAAATCATGGAACAACATCACCCTTCGTGCATTAACACTCTTCCTCACAAAAATAAATAACGCATGCACGGCATCACCCTTCGTGCTTTACACTCCTCCTCACAAATCACAAAATCAATAACAACAGATAGATAGAAGTATCACAAAGAAACCAGTATTTTACCCATAATCAATAACACAATGTAATCTCAACCTTGAATCAATATTCGAAAGTTACCAAATCTCAGTGAAACCAGATATAAGTCACCCAACATTTCAAATAACCCGCTAAGCATGGATAGTAGAATTTAAGGTTACAAAACAGACAAGAATAGAATTTCACTAGCATGCTATGACTCGACAACGACACATAGATGCTCGTCACCTCACCTATATATCGTATTTAACAACCAAACACGTAGCAAATAAACACATAATACCTATTCCCTCAAGCCAAAGTTAGACACGACACTTACCTCGATTCGTAGGCCACTCACTGCTCAAGTACCGCTTTTCCCTTAGAATTTACCTCCAAATCACTCGTATCTAGTCACAAATAGTTTAATACCATCAATTATCGCTAAAGGAATCAACTTTAATGAATAATTACAGATTTTCCAAATTTTCTCAAAAAAAGTCAAAAACCGACCCCGGGCCCGCTTGGTCCAAACTCGAGGTTCGGACCAAACTCCATTTACCCATTCACCCCCGAGCCCGAATATGTTATTAGTTCCGGAATCCGACCCCAAATCGAGGTCTAAATTTTCAAATTTACAAAATTCCCAATTCTCCTAAAATCCCTAATTTCTACCATTAAAGAACAAGATTTAGGCATAGAAATCTAGTGGGTGTTGATGGAAATTGAAAGTAATGAGTTTAAGAACATGAACCTATGATTTGGTGTTGAATTCCTACTTCAAATATCGCCCAAGGTTGAGTTCAAGTGAAGAAAATATGAAATTTTGAACAAATCCCATCTTTGAAGTCTGTTTTAAAACACTAGACATGCCTTCATCGCGTTCGCGAGAGGCCTATCGCGATTGCGATGCACACTAAGGCCTTCGCGTTCGCGAGTCTTTCTATGCGTTCGCGTAAGGCAGCTCCCCCTAAGACTTCGTGTTCGTGCCCCAAT
>AWOL01S0043812.1:17033-32496 GCA_000715115.1 Nicotiana otophora
CCCCCCCCCCCAGGTCCTTTAAACTATAGCGTTCTCGGGAGACTGATCGCGTTCGCGAAGGGTACAACCCCCAATGCTTCGCGTTCGCGACCAGCTCTTCGCGTTCGAGAAGAAGAAAATTTCCCTGCCCCCATTTTACCTTTCGTGTTCACGACACTACCTACGCGAACGCGAAGAAGGGCACAACAGAACAACTGCTGCAACAAAATCTCAGATTTTCTAAGTGCAAATCATCCCGTAGCCTATCCGAAACTCACCCGAGCCCTCGGGGCTCCAAACCAAGCATGCGCACAAGTCTAACAACATCATACAGATTTGCTCCTATGATCAAATCGCCAAAATAATACCTAAAACTACAGATTTAGCATCAAAATCAATGAAATTCTCAAGAACACTTAAAGTTACTATTTTCTCAACCGAAGGTCCGAATCATGTCAGTTAAACTCTGTTGCTCACCAAATTTCACAGACATAGTTCAGATATTACAATGGACCTATACCGGGCTCCACAACTAAAATACGGGACCGATACCATCAAAATCAAGCATTAAGAATATACTTTAAAACCATTAATTTTCTGAAATTCAATTTTAGTCAAAAATTCATTTCTCGGGCTATGGGCCTCGGAATTCAATTCTGGGCATACGACCAGATCCCATATTTTATTACGGATCCTCCAGGACCGTCGGAACACGGGTCCGGGTTTATTTACACAAAATATTGACCAAAGTCAACTAAAAATCACTTTTAATTCTAAAAATTATTATTTCTCCTATTTTCCACATAAAGGCTTTTCGGAATTATGCCCGGACTGCGCACGCAAATCGAAGAGGATACATATAAGATTTTTAAGGCTAACAAGCATGGAATAAAGACCTAAAATACAAGATGACCCCTTGGGTCATCACAAGAGCTAACACATCGAAAATTAAACAAAGAATGTACCTTGAGTCATGGTTGTTCAAGTGATGTGGGGAATTCCTTGGAAGAACTTTGACAGAAAACCTAAGGAGTCTTCTAGCATATGCCTAGCGTTGGGATGTCAGACTGATAGAGTCACATGCGTATTTATAGGTATGTTAGGGACCTAGCCCTAGGGACTTCTCCTTAAATTATAATTACCCTAGGGACTCCTAATATATGGTAGTTTATTTCCATAAAAAAACTTCCATATATGCATAACTATAAAATATTATCTAACATATTATTTACTTGGGAGACAAGGTATATAATTTATTACCTAATATGTGGGCCACACTAGAAATCTCTAGAAGGGACGGTGAATTTATAACATTCTTCCACTTGGCCAACATATTAAAATCAAATAATCCTTTATGAGAGATAAACATAACAATATGTCCATAGACTTTATCACACAACCAAAAGTTATCCAACAATCACTTTAACTAGAATATATTATTACATGAATCATGGCAGTCATGCTTTTAAACAAACACTTCCTTCCATGTATTACAATGCACAATACATTCTAACAAAGCGACTAACAGCTTTATGAATAAACTTAATATAAGTCATTCAGAGTCCAACTTTATTGACCCAATGATCACAAATAATACATGAAAAACCAAAAAGTGTGCACTATCATGTATATCAAAATAAACATAATGTCTAAACAAACTGTTAGAGAGCAAAGCAAGAATAAATTGAGCTACTAAGTCCCATATGGGTTACATGATCCTTGAAAATATTAGCCGGCGGACCTTTAGTCATAGGATCAACAATCATCAAATAGTACTAACATGCTCAAAACTTACATCTTGCTTCTTGACATAGTCTCTAACCATCAAGTACTTTATGTGGATGTGCTTGTTTCGTCTGCCACTTTTATTGTTCTTAGAAAAGAACACTGCAGCTAAATTGTCACTGAAGATTCTCAATGGCCTTGAAATGGAATCGGCATCCTAAGGCCGAAATTAAAGTTCTTCCCCCATAACGTCTGTGATGTAGCTTCATAGCATGCTATAAATTCAGCTTCCATAGTGGATGTTGCAACAATTATCTGCCTGACACTTCTCCAAGATACAACACCTCCAACAAGAAGGAAAATGTATTCTCATGTAGATTTACCAGTGTCTTTGCATCCACCCAAATCAGAGTTTGAATATCCAATCACCTCTAATGAATCAGAGTATTTGTATGTAAACTTAAAATCGTTGGTTCCTTGTAAATATCTCAAAACTCTTTTACCAGCTTTCCAATGGTCAAGACCGAGGTTACTTTGAATCTGCCAAGCATTCCTACTGCAAAAGCAATATCAGGTCTAGTACAGACATATGCATACATAAGGCTCCCAACAAGCGAAGCATAGGGAACGCCTTTCCTTTGCTCCTTTTTCAATGCATTTTGTGGACATTGATTCAATGAGAATTTGTCCCCTTTAATTATGGGTGCTGCAATAGGTGAACAGCTTTTCATCCCGAATCTTTTCAGAATTTTTTTAATGTAGCCAGTTTGAGATAGTCCAAGTAATCTTTGGGATATATTTATGTGAATCTCTATGCCATTGACATAAGAGGCTTCACTCATATCCTTCATCTTAAAATTATGGATAAGGAACTGTTTAGTTTCATACAACAACCCCAATCATTACTTGCAAGTATAATGTCATCCACATATAGGACTAGAAAAATATATTTGCTCCCACTTATCTTAAGCTATATACACTGATCAATGATATTCTTCGTAAATCGAAATGAAGATATAACATTGTGGAATTTAATATACCATTCGCGGGAAGTCTGCTTTCCATAAATGGATTTATTCAACTTGCAAACAAGGTGACTTTTGTCCTTATCACAAAATCCTTCAAACTGATGCATGTATACCTCCTTCTCAAGATCTTCGTTCAGAAAAGTTATTTTCACATCCATTTGATATAACTCTAAATCAAAATGAGTCACTAATTCCATGATTATTATCAATGAATCCTTCTTTGATACTGGAGAGAAGGTTTTATGGTAATCTATGCCTTCCTTTTGAGTATAACCCTAGGAAAAAAGCCTGGCTTTATATTGTTCGATATTACTAAATGAGTCTTTTTAAGTTTTAATGACCCATTAGGAACCTATAGTAGAGGATCCCTTTGTTAGTTCGATGAGATCCTAGACTTTAGTTTTAGCATATATTCTAACTCTTCTTTCATGGCATCATACCAAAGCGTGGAGTTTTCTCCACTTATGGCTTGTGAAAATGAGCATGGATCATGTTTTAGTCCAATATCATAATCACACTCTTGGAGATATACAATGTAGTCACTAGAAATTTCAGGTTTTTGAACTCTTTAGGATTTTCTTACTCCCACTGGTTCACACACTTCCTCAGTGGGTTCAGGTAAAACGGGTTGATCTTCATGTGACTCCTCAAGTGGTGGTGGCTCTTGAACTTGTTGTTGTTCATATTATTCATGAAAAGTTTTGTGAGCAAAATTCAAGTTCCCAATATATAAAGGTACCACAGATGGTTCCCTTATTTCTTCAAGTTTCACCTTTTGAGTCAATCCACTCTCACTTTCTTCATGCTCCTCAAGAAATTTAGCATTTCTAGCTTCAACAATTTTAGGATAATGAGAAGGACAATAAATTCTAAATCCCTTAGAGTTAACCGCATAGACTATAAAGTAACCGCTTATTGTTCTTTCATCTAACATTTTAGTTGTGGGTTATAAACCCTCACTTCAATTGGACATCCCCAAACGTGTAAATGATTTAAACTAGGTTTTCGTCCTTTCCATAACTCAAAAGGTGTCTTGGTGACAACCTTGGATGGAACCCTATTTAAAATAGACACAACGATTTTTAAGGCTTCACTCCATAAGGATAAAGGTAAACTTGACCCGCTAATCATACTTCTTACCATGTTCATTAATGTGCGATTCCTTCTTTCTGCCACATCATTTTGTTGCGGTGTTTCTGACATGGTATATTGGATAATTATACCTTCACTTTCCAGGACCTAGCAAATGGACCCTTAACTTGTCCCTTATCTTTGTACCTACAATAATATTCTCCACCCCGATCAGATCTTACAATTTTGATATGAGCACCAGTTTGTTTCTCTACTTCTATTTTGTAAACTTAAAAGCATTAAGTGCTTCTGATTTATTAAACGGAAAATAGAGATACATATATCTTGAATAGTCATCAAGAAATGAGATAAAATATCTCTCACCATTCAAGCAAGGAGTAGGAAAAAGTCCATAGATGTCTGTATGTATGATCTCAAGCAATTGAGAACTCCTCTTGGCACCTTTAGTTGATTTCTTGGTGTGCTTACCCTTTATGCAGTCCATACAAGTCCCAAAGTTAGAAAAATCAAGAGCTTTTAGAACTCCATCATTAGCCAACCTTTTAACACTATAAATAGAGATGTGTCCCAATCTCTTATGCCAAACATTTGATGAGTTCTCATTGCGAATACATCGCTTAGCACCAAATTTCTTTGTCAAGCAAAGTTAAAACATTGCATTCAAATGTGGGGTCTAGCTCGAGTTTATATAAATTCCCATTCAAATTCGAAAACCAATAACTTTATTGTCTTTCAAAAGTTTCACAAAAGGATAATGGAAATTCAAATCATATCCACTAATTGATAGTCTTGAAAGAGAAATTAAATTTTTAGAATATTATGGAACATAAAAAGTATTTTATAAATCTAAGTGAAAATCATCCTTCAAAATAAGCCTATAATTCCTCGCCCCTTCTACACGTGAACATGTCCAATTGTCAGAATAGACGTATTGTTCACTTCCTAATGGCTTCCTTTGAGTTAGAAAGCTCTGCATGATTTTGGAAATGTGAATTGTAGCACCAGAATCAATCCACCATGTATTATCAAAAAGTTCAGTAAAATTAGATTCACAACATACAAAGGTAAAATTACCTTTTTTCTCAAGCCATTTCTTGTATTTCAGATAATCCTTCTTCCAGTGTCCCTTCTTCTTACAGAAACGACAAGTATCTTTGTCAAATGTACTTTTCTTCTTCATGGGAATACTTTTTCCCTTCTTTGCATTTCTCTTACTATGAGTCACCATGTTAACACTTTCAGGGGTGTCTCATGCTTCAACCTCTCTTCTTCTTGAACACACATGGTCAGAAGTTCATTGATTGATCATTTATCCTTATATGTGTTGTACGAAACCTTAAACGGACCATATTATGCATGAAGGGAGTTGAAAATGAAATGCACAAGAAATGGTCAGACATATCAACCTCAAGAGACTTGAGTTTAGCAGGAATATCTCTCATTTCCATAATGTGCTCACGCACTGTATGACTCCTATTAAAAGTCATACTTGAGAGCTTCTTCATAATGGTGCTGGCTAAAGCCTTGTCAGATACGAATTGTTCATCAATTGCCTTCATGTAAGCTTTGACCTTATCGCTATTAGGGATAGAACCATTAATACGTTGGCTTATGTGGGCTTTGATGAGCATTAAACTTAAGCGATTAGATCGCTCCCACCGCTCATGATTAGCCTTAGCCGCTAGCGTACTTGATTCCGTGGGAATAGGTGGTTCATCCACACGGAGTGCTAGGTCTATATCCGAGCACCCTAAAGTGAGAAGGACTTTCTCCCTCCATTCAACATAATTGTCATCAGAAAATATTGGAATTCGAGCATTCTCATTAAAAATAATGGTAGGAAAAGCGGTAAAGACTACAAAACAATGATAAACATAAATAAGCTATCAAGTACAATCCATCAAAGGTGAATCGCGTAAAATACCGATTCTAAGTAAATTTTAAACCCTGTTGTGGGCAGAGGTTGCAACCCATGCATAGAATTTACTTTACTTTATCCGACTAGTAAACCAAAATACATAGAATTAATATCTACCTGTGGGCAGCATAAGATAATATTCAACTTAAAGGTTTACTATCTCATTTCAATTAATCTTACCAAAATGGTTACCTCCCTATAGGGCCGAGTTACCATTTTAATAAGATACCGACTAAATAGATGTCACTATAACTTTTAATCACTAAACTTTATATGATTAAATAACTCAATTTATTTTATATTAAGTACTTAAGATGTTGTGGGCACTCCTTCATACATCACATAAAAGAAAACTCAAATGACATCTCAAAATAATTAACCATAACAATCAACTTAAGCAAAATATTGATTGACCACTATACCAAAGGTTAATTCTCATAACTAGTTCGCTCATCATAAAATCAAATAACTGTAGAGGAACAGGAAGAAACAAAACTTCAAATACAACTGAGTAGTGCTTGGATTGTTAGTCAAATTCCTTTAGTTCAAAAGAAAGTTGGAACAGAGACTCCAAATTTTTATAAAAAGGTAACGTACAAAGCTCACGAAATTGCATAGAAAAAGCTAAGCATGGTTAGGCAAACAACAAGGATTTTATTGGTAATTCCTCTTTATTCTATTTCAATAGAATCATACATATGTAACGTAATTGTCAGAATATAAACTTAGTTTAAAAGTAACTCTTAATACTTTTCTCTTTCTTTAAATCGAATTGCACAGCCGAAAACTAATACCGGAAAACCTAATTGCATAAATCTAGCAATTTACATAAGACGAAAAGTAGACAAAACATGGACCAAGCAATACAAAATAAGGTAAACATCACCTTATGCGGCGTGAAAAATTGCTTATGCAAAAACGTGTGAGAATAACCTTTGACTAGGACATCCCCACTACTAAGCAGTAAATCCAAATAATACAAAATAACAGTTTGTTTAAAAAAATTTACCAATTGTTTGTTTATCCTAGTCAATGCAAGAATACCAAACTCACAGATTACAAACAATAATATGAGTCCTTTTATAATTGTTTCGGCTACAAATATTTGGGTCCAACTAGTATTCAAATTAAATATTAAAACTCAACAACGCCGACTAACAAGTAACAACAATTACTTTACAATGCACTCTCAAATACACACCGTGTGCCATGGATCCACGTCTTAATTTAAAATTTCAAACGACATGCCAGTAACAATACGCTTCAGAGATAAACAAATGCCAAATATATTATAACGTCAGAGATGACACACTGCAAACCAAGCCTAAAATTCTCTTTATGGACTAAAGAAATCCATATTACACAAACATACTATACCATGTTCATAATCACAATTAACATATACTGAACAACACAGCTAAAAGGCCGGCTCTGATACCGCATGTTGAGATTCGAATACACACAGAGAGCCAACGCAACGTAAATTAAACAAGAAACATACCTTCATCCATGGTTGTTAAAGTGATGTGGGGAATTCCTTGGAAGAACCTTGACAGAAAACCTAAAGAGTCTTCTAGCATGTGCCTATTGTTGGGATGCCAGACAGATGGAGTCACATGCGTATTTAATCATAATACATAACATAACCTAAAGAGTCCTCTAGCCTTGTATAGTTGTATATGACTTATACCTGGTATATTAGATATAGTAAGCGTCTGAGTTACTTATATTTTACAAGCATTTAATCATAATACATAAAATAGCCTTAAAATGTTTTTTACTGCGAATCTGAACTTTATAGTATATAAAACGTCCTGTTGATAATTATTTTATCATATTACAGATCAACCTGACCTGAAATTGTCGTTATTGTAAAATCTGAACTATATAATCTATAAAATGTCTTGTGGATAACACACATATCAATATTTTAACTCTTGAACAATTATAGAACCTCGTATACAAGAGATAGCTAGTAAAGGTCAGAGTTACTTATATTTTACAAGTTTATCAAAATATAATAAGAAGTTGCTCTATGAAGGAGTGATGTGGCGTCTCTCAAATTCTTATATATGTCAAGAAATTTATTTGTGATGCAATTCCGTGAGTTTTGGACGTAAATTCGGATTAACTAAACCTTAAAGAAGTGTTTAAAATTAATCTTGAGAATTTATGAGACTGACTAGAAGAGTTTGAAGTGATAAAGTGGCAAAAGGAGGCTAAAAACCAATGTCGAAAATGTTAATGGGGAAGAAATCCAAGGTAGGACATGACCTAATTTCAAACGAGTATAGTTCCCAATACATACGAAATTTTTTATGAAGTCTAGTTTCCAATGCTTCAAATCATTCGTTATTTGGACATTTTTACAAAACAATTTGACCATTTTACTAAAAGATAGCAGTGCAGCTGCAGGCCATGCACGGCCGTGCGTCGCACAGCCAAAAGCACAGAGTGTTTAGGCCTATAAACTAAATGATTGAAGAAATTAGCTATAGATCGAAGAAACTAACTGATGAATGCACACTAGATTTTTCGTTTACGACTAATAAAGCAGAAATTAGCTTTATCGAAGATCGACAATTCTTAGGTTGATTTTGATAGGCCGGCAAAGTTTTAAGTGATTCGGGTCCGATCACCCAGATGCATGCAGATGGCGTGGGCTATAACATATGAAAATCTAGAAATCGTATGGCATTCCTGTTTTATGGCCCTAAAACGCTAAAAATGAGGAATGGTGATGCCGAAGCGATGACTATTGTTCCTTAGTTCATTTTTGATGGGCCGGTAAATTTTTTTGTGATTCGGGTCCGGTCGCCCGGATGCATGCGGATGGCTAGGGTTATAGCACACAAAAAACTAGGAACCATGTGACATTCCTGTTTTATGGCTCTAACACGCCAAAAAACTAGAAACGGTAATCGTAAATCGATGAATATTGTTCATTAGGTCATTTTTATGGACCGGCAAAACTTTAGGCGATTATGGTCCGGTCACCCAGATGCATGCAGACGGCTTGGGCTATAGCAAAGGAAAATCTAGGAATCATGCGGCATTCCAATTTTATGGTCCTTAGGTCATTTTTGATCGACCAACAAAATTTTAGGCGATTCAGGTTCGGTCGCCCAAATGCATGCAGAAGGCGTGGGCTAGCACAAGAAAGTCTGGAATCATGCGACATTCCTATATTATGGCCCTAAAACGCTAAAACATGAGGAACAATCACGGAGAAGAGATGGCTATTGTTCCTTAGGCTGTTTTAGATAGGCCAGAAAAATTTTAGGCGATTCGGGCCTGGTAGCCCGGATACATATAGATGGTGTGGGCTATAGCACACGAAAATATAGGAATTGTGCGGCAATTCGATTTTATGGCACAAAAATGACGAAAAATGAGGAACGGTCACGGCGAAGAGATGACTAATGTTCCTTCGGTCATTTTTGATAGGCCGGCAAAATTTTAGGCTATTCGAGTCTGGTCGCCCGGATGCATGCAGATGGCGTGGGTTATAGCACACACAAATTTTGGAATCGTGCAGCATTCTTATTTTATGGTCCTAAAATGCCAGAAAATGAGGAAAGGTAATGGTGAAGTGATGATTATTATTCCATAGGTCGTTTTGTATGATTTAAATATTTTTAGGCGATTCGGGTCCTATCGCTCGGATGCATAAAGATGGCGTGGGCTATAGCACACGAAAATTTAGGAATCGTATGACACACCTGTTTTATGGTCCTAAAATGCTAAAACATAATAACAGACATGGAGAAGCGATGACTTTGTTCCTTAGGTCGTTTTGATAGGACGACAAAATTTTAGGTGATTCGTTTCTGGTCATCCTGATGCATGAAGATGTCTTGGGATATAGTAGACGAAAATCTAGAAATCGTGCGGCATTCATATTCTATAACCCTAAAACGTCAGAAAAATGAGTAACGGTCATGGTGAAGCGATGATTATTGTTCCTTAGGTCATTTTATATCATCCGGCAAAATTTTGGGCGATTCAAGTCTGGTCGCCCGGATGCATAAAGGCATGGGCTATATAGTAAATGCAAATACGAAAATTGTGCGGCATTCCTATTTCATAGCCGTAAAATGCCAAAAATGAGAAACGACCATGGCGAAGAGATGAAAAATGTTCCTTAGGCCGTTTCTGATGGACCGACAAAGTTTTAGACTATTCGGGATCGGTCGCGTTAGATGCATGCAGATGACGTAGGCATCACACGAAAATCTGGGAATCATGTGGCATTCTAGTTTTACGGCCCCGAAATACCAAAATCCCAGGAATGGTAACAGTGAAGTGATGAATATTGTTCCTTAGGTAGTTTTTAATGGGTCGATAAAATATTAGGTGATTCGGGTATGGTCGCTCGGATGCATGTAGATGGCATGGGCTATAGCACAATACAATTTGGGAATCGTGCAACATTTCTATTTTATGGCCCTAAAATGCCAAATAATGAGGAACGGTCCTGGCGAAACGATGAAAATTGTTCCTTAGGTCATTTTTAATGGGCTACAAAATTTTAGACGATTCGGGTCCGCTCTCCCAAATGCATATAGATAGCGTGGACTTCAGCACATAAAGATCTGGGAATCGAGTGCAATTCCAATTTTATGGCCCTAAAACGCCAAAAAATGAGGAACGGTTATGGCGAGACGAGTGTTACTTAGGTCATTTTTAATGGTCAGGCAAAATTTTAGGCAGTTCGGGTCCGATCGCCTAGATTCATGCAGATCACTTGGGCTATAACACATGAAAATCTGAAAATCGAGAAAAAATCCAGTTTTATGGACCTAAAATGCCAAAAATCGAGGAATGGAGGCAAGGCGATGAATATTGTTTCTTAGGTCATTTTTTATTTTCTGGAAATTTTTAGGCGGTTCGGGCCTGGTCACCTGAATGCATGCAGATGGTGTGGACTATATTACATGAAAATCTGGGAATCGAGCAAAATTTCAGTTTTATGGCCCTACAACACTAAAAAATGAGGAGTGCTCGGGGCGAGGCGATAACTGTTGTTCCTTAGATCGTATTTAATGGTTCGACAAAATTTTAGGTGGTTCAAATCCGATAGCGTAGATGCATACTGATGGAATGGGCTATGACCGCCAATAAAGGAATCAGACGAAATTCTTATGTTATGGCCCTAAAACGCCAATAAAGGAGGAACGATTGTCGCAAGGCGATAACTATTATTACTTAGGTCATTTTTACGCCGGACAAAATTTTAGGTGGTTCAGGTCTGGTCGCCCTGATGCATGCATATAGCGTGGGCTATAGGACACACAAATCTGCAAATCAGACAAAATTCTAGTTTTATGGCCCTAAAATGCTAGAAAATGAGGAACATGCATGGGGAAGAGATAACTATTGTTCCTCATGTCACGAAAATCTGGGCATGAGCTATAGCACACGAAAATCTGGGAATCGGGTGTGATTCAAGTTTTATAGCCTTAAAATGCCAATAAGTGAGGAACGGTCATGGCGAGATGATGATTATTGTTTCTTTGGTCATTTTTTATTGTCCGAAAAAATTTTAGGCGGTTCAGGTCTGGTCACCCGGATGCATGCACATGGTGTAGACTATACAACATAGGGCTATTTATCGGGCGGATCGGGTGGTTATTTACTTTTAACGGTTTGGCTTATCGGTTATCAGCTTTTTAATATATTAATCCGCTAGCCACCCGATAAGATATCTAGTGGATTGGTATCGGTTTAGCTATTATCGGGCAGTTATCGGGCGGTTATCGGTTTAGTTTCAGTTGATTGAAACTTAACATGCTTCAACACAGTCAACATTTCTCATACATTCAACATTTCTCGTACGTATATATCAACTACATTCAAGTGGATGGTTATCGTCTCATACATAAGAATGTGGACTGCTTGGGGTATTAGAAGATGTGGACTACTTGAGCATAAGAATGCATAGTGCTGTTAGCACAACAGGCATAAGAATTTTACCAACAAAATTGCTCTTCTTTTTTGGATCTGCATAATCGAGGCCTATAATTAGCAAAGAAAGTTGATGTTTTAGACCCTAAAAACAAGTATTGCTCACAATAGTGAAAGAAAATAAAAGACAGCTGACCATATTGTCACCCCACCAGCACAAACATATCCAAGGACCAAAATTAAACTATTTTACACTGGCATCAACTACCAATATAATACTTCAATGACTTAAACCAAACAGAACTAGTTTAACTGTAAGTATTTACGTCATAATGAGTTCTACCCTAGTACCATAAAAAACTGACCAAGAAACAAATTGTAAATATTAGATATATGTAGTATATTGTATGAACTTTAGAATATCTTCTCACCAAACTCATAGATAGGATAGTGTAGAATACTTTAGAATCAGATAACATGAGTATTAACATGAGTGTCTGGTCATACTATAAACCTGCACTTATCATGATAGACAAAGCTATTACATATGCTTCACAAAGATATAAACCTGCACTTATCATGATATTGGCCATTACATATGTTTCAAAAATCTATAAACCATAGGGAAGGAATATGACTGATGCACATCCATAATTCGAATTCTTACCAGATATATTAACACTACACGTCAATTACGGAAGGGTCTTTTCCATCGCTAACTAAATCTGAAGAAACAAATTAAAATAATGAGTCGTACGATAAATATAAGCATATCCACAACATTTATATACAATAAATATAGTAACAATATTATTACCTTGTTCAAGCTGCTCGATTTTATCAAGATCTTCCTCAACACTAACAGGTTGTTTTAATTTTTCATTTCGAAGCCAATCTTGAAGACACACTAGAGCTTGCACCAATTTAGGAGTTAATGAATTCCTAAATGAATCAAGAAGACGTCCTCCCGTACTAAACGCACATTCGGATGCCACACTTGAAACCGGAACAACTAATACATCACGAGCCATCTCCGCAAGAATAGGAAATCTAGTTGAGTTCAATTTCCACGAGAGAAGAACATCAAATTTTTTAGTGTCATCCTCCGTTTCTTCACCAAAATATTTATCTAACTTTGTTCTAGTATCCACACCTCCACTCCCACTTTTATATTTTTTTATATCTTGCATGACTGATTCTAAAAGTCCTGTATTTTGGGTATTTACTTTACTACCAGAAAGCGCGGAAGTAGAAGTGTCCAATGAAGAACAATCTGAAGATGAAGCAAGCACGACACCTTTTGAGCCGGACTTTACATACTCACTAAATAATGAAACATGCCTAACACGTTCAATAGACACTGAAGATTCTTTTAAACCATCCTGGACCACAAGATTCATGATATGATCCATACATCTCACGTGAAGGTGATTACCGTTCATCAAATTAGTTCTCATTTTTATTAATTGCTCAGACAATTATTTTAATATCATATCATTTGAGCTTGCATTATCAACTGTGACAGTGAAGATCTTATTTATCCCCACTCACGTAAGCACCTACCAATACCATTTGCCTTATCTTCGCCTTTATGACTAACAATAGGACAAAAATTAATTATTCTCTTATGCATATTCCATTCATTATCAATCCAATGGAAAGTGATACACATGTAATTGATTCTTTGTATAGAAGTTCAAGTATCAGTGGTAATACATACTCTTTGTTTCGTTTCTATAAAAGACCTCTTCAACTTTTGCTTTTCTTCATTAAAAAGATCAAAATAATCCCTAGTTACAGTACTACGGGAAGGGATCCGAAAATAAGGTTGTGCCACTTTCATAAAGTCTCTAAAACCTTCTTTCTCAACAAAGCTAAAAGGAAGTTCATCAACTATTACCATACGACATAACGCCTTCCTACACTCTTCTTGATCAAATTTCCAAGCAACAACTACATCACCCCCCGAAACAGATTTAAAGCCTAAATTTGATTGTTTTTTATCAACAATAGCAGGGCGTTTAGGACACTTAAACATATGAGAAAGAAGTGTCGACGTACCGTCTTTGGTTTTAAAAGAATACTCAATAAAGCAGTAGTCACATTTTGCCTTTGTAGTCCCTTCAGAAGTAATAATTTCTGTAAAATGATCCCACACAACAGACCTTTTTTTCCTTTTTTTGGTTATATTTGACTCCGTTGTTTCAGATTGACTTATTGCATTTGAATTAGAAGCCCCACTTTCACCCATCACCTTATGACTTTGTATATTTTCAGCCATGCTACAAATTAAGGAACTATCTGCAGAAAGACACAAGATCAAATTAATACAGAACAATAGTTAGTTTGAGAAAATTTAATTAAAGATTCTGCTAATAAGTAATGGAAAAGCTATCCCTATTTATCAACTCATATAGAAAAACTCCATTCTTTAATTGAATATCAACCAAATATTTATCAACTCAAATATTATCCAGGCTTGTGTTATAATATTTTTTAACTGAATATCAACCTGATTTTCAATTGAAGTGAAGAAAAGAATGAGTAGAATTGATTATGAATCTTTAACTTGCAAAGCATGGCCATACATCTTTNACAACAAAGCTAAAAGAAAGTTCATCAATTATTACCATACGACATAACGCCTTCCTACACTCTTCTTGATCAAATTTCCAAGTAACAACAGCAACGTCACCCCCCGAAACAGATTTAAAGCCTAAATTTGATTGTCTTTTATCAACAATAGCCGGGAGTTTAGGACACTTAAACATATGAGAAAGAAGTGTCGACGTACCGTCTTTGGTTTTAAAAGAATACTCAATAAAGCAATAGTCACATTTTTCTTTTGTAGTCCCTTCGGAAGTAATAATTTTCGTAAAAGGATCCCACACAACAGACCTTTTTTCCTTTTTTTGGTTATATTTGATTCCGTTGTTTCAGCTTGACTTATTGCATTTGAATTAGAAGCTCCACTTTCACCCATCACCTTATGACTTTATATATTTTCAGCCATGCTATAAATTAAGGAACTATCTGCAGAACGACACAAGATCAAATTAAGACAGAACAATAGTTAGTTTGAGGAAATTCAATTAAAGATTTTGCTAATAAGTAATGGAAAAGCTATCCCTATTTATCAACTCATATAGAAAAACTTCATTCTTTAACTGAATATCAATCAAATACTTATCAACTCAAATATTATCCAGGCTAGTGTTATAACATTCTTTAACTGAATATCAACCTGATTTTCAATTGAAGTGAAGAAAAGAATGATTAGAATTGATTATAAATCTTTAACTTGCAAAGCATGGCCATACATTTTTTGACTTCCACTTTCTGTCACAACCCAATTTCACCTATAGGTCGTGATGGCGCCCAACACTACAGCTAGGCAAGATAACTTATAAGTCAAACGTACATTGGTTAAACTTTTATTCCAAGAAAATAATAAAATACCAATTTCTACCAATGTGTGTGCCAAGACCCAGTGTCACAAGTGCATGAGCATCTAATAGATTATACAAAAATCCAAATACTATCTGAAATAGAATAGACAGAATATAAGTATAAGAAGAGTCACTGGTAGCTGCAGAACGACTCAGAAAGGTAGTTCACCACTATGCCTCGGGATGACATGGGTATGTGATGATAGGTCCTCCACTAGTACCTGCCTCAGATCCTGCACAAAAATGTGCAGCAAGTGTATTATGAGTACGTAAACAACGTGTACCCAGTAAGTATCAAGCCTAATCTCGAAGTGGTAGAGATGAGATGGCCGACTTTGACACTCACTATGGGTCAATAATAATAA